>VNJU01010444.1:0-20015 GCA_008042675.1 Drosophila seguyi | reverse complement strand
GTCTGTCTGTCTGCCTGTCTGTCTGTCTGCCTGTCTGTCTGCCTGCCTGTCTGTCTGCCTGTCTGTCTGCCTGTCTGTCTGCCTGTCTGTCTGCCTGTCTGTCTGCCTGTCTGTCTGCCTGTCTGTCTGCCTGTCTGTCTGCCTGTCTGTCTGCCTGTCTGTCTGTCTGTCTGTCTCTCTGTCTGTCTCTCTGTCCGTCTCTCTGTCTGTCTCTCTGTCTGTCTCTCTGTCTGTCTCTCTGTCTGTCTCTCTGTCTGTCTCTCTGTCTGTCTCTCTAACTGTCCGTCTGTCCATTCGTTTCTACCCAAACTAGTCTTATAGTCCTATTCCACTCCTATTCCGCCACTATCAGCTGGATCTACGCAATGCTATCATGACACTGGCCAGTTTGAAAGGTTGGGAAGAGGATCTCATGAAGGTATACAAAGCGATTGCCAGGGAGGACACATTGCCTCCACATAAAAATCTACGCCAATCCCCGTGTGTTTGCGCGTTTGTTAGTAACAAAGACTAATAAGCCATGACGAATACTGCATCTATTCCGAATTACAGAAGTGTTATGGTTGTTTTTGGAAACAAGACGTGCCACAAATTTACAATGCACGGAGAGAGTACAATTTGATACGTTGGTGGAAGAATTACAGGGGCTTAAGAAAAAGGATACAAATTTTACGAACGCTATCCTATTGTATAAGCGTTAAGCTACCTACCTTGTATACTCTGGGATCTTTAGCGGATTACAGCACATTTAGATGGCTTTTTGAGTGTCCTCCTCGATAGTGGGAAAGACTTTACGCGAGTTCTGCGTAGAGTTATACAGGGTATTTGGCCCAAAGGACTTGCCTCGTGATTTTCTTTACACAGAAGAATGTACAAGATTGCGTAAATGGGTTCAAAGCTTATGGAAACCTCTAAAATTTCGTAAAAAATCGTAGATTTTTGGTATTTTTATCGAAATACTAGGAAATGTAAGGTCATTTTTTTTTAATGACCTCATTTATTTTGTATGAAAATATATGAACATATCAATGCCATATTAGGATTCTTATTTCTTATATGTCAGAGAAAATAAACTTGTATTGTAAATTGTCACATAGGCGCGCTCGAAGGACACTGCGCGGCGGCCCAAAATACGGGAGCGCAAGAGCGGCCGAGCTTTCGGAAGCTCGGTGGGCAGAGGGGTACAGTAAGCCCCAAATATCGTACACAACAACAAAAAAGACACTTTCAGTTTCCACTTTGATCGTTTTGCTCAGTAGCTAAGCATCGTCGACAATGTTCGTATTAGGGTGTCTTTGTGTGACAGTTTCGTTTTTTTTCACACTGAACAACACAATCCATAAAACACAAAAGAGAGAAAATAAGTGTTCTACTCAGAACAAGAGCGCGTCTGCTCCGCTTCTTTTGTTTTTTTAGTGAGCAGACAGTAGAAAAAAATTTGGTTGAGCATATTTTGCAAGCTCTGATTATACATATGTACATGTCGGTATCTCTTCCATGTTAGATTATTATGCATTTCGGGCTGTACCCTGTAAAAGCAGTCTATATCTTACCCTTAGAGCCCGCGAAAAATTTATCTCTTTTCGCGCTTATGTCAATATCATAGAATTGCTTGCGGCAAATGTTGCAAATCAGTTCCCTTAGGACTAGGCACTTATCCCGATCCACCCACTGTTCGTCAATTATGCCCTCATCACGCTGTTGGTCTTTAAGGCGCTTGCGCAAGGTGCGTGTGAGTCGGGTCAGACGGCAAATCTCAGCGTCCCTGTCCAACATTCTCTGGTTAACCGACTTCAAGTCGTTCTTTAGTTTAGCTTCAAATAATATCAGCGACTTAACCACGCAAGCCAGCTCCTCGGTACGGCGTCTCTTCTCCTTGGCTAGCTCATGGTGCAGTTGCTTGTTCTGCAGGTCGTATGCGGATATCATCTGGAGTAGTCGGCGTCGCTGAAATCTCTCTGGTGTTGATATCGCCATCAATGTCGTTCCGACCCCGCTAACATTTCCTGAGGAACTCGAGCCAGAGGAACAACGCTGAACTTTTGTTTCACATCCACTTCCCCTGCTTTGCTTTGACCTCAACGACAGATGTTTGTTGGCCGTGCCCTATGAAAGAAAATAAAGATTTTAGACAAATAAAAAGAATAACGTAAGAAATCAATATGATGTTTTAAAAACGGGGAAAACAGCTCGCGAATTAAAAAACCTTTGGTTAAGAAGGCATAAACAGCTAGAAAATTTTTTTTCGAATTTCTATTTTCTTAAAGTTTGATATCTTAAGAATGTCTGGTCCAAGTTTCCAGTCAAAATTCGAAAAAATTCCGAATTCAAGGACCGTCATATATTGACAAATTTTCGAACGCGTTTTTCTCGAAACTATGCAATCCAAGTCGGTACCAGAAATATCTCAAAAACCATTGAATTTTCTGTGGGTGTTCCTATACATAAATATCTAGTCTTTATCGTAAGATTTTTTTTAAAGATTTTTAGTTTTTTTTATTGGGAAAATGAGGACGACTTTTTTTTATAAAAATCGCAACTTTAAGTTCAAATGATTGGCATTTTGTCAAAAATCGATATTTTCGAAATCGGCTATGATAAAGACTAGATTAAAGTATCTATTTTGATAACCTATTTGGTTTATTAATTTTGGATGATTTTTGAGGTAACGGTATCTGGTACCGAATACCTCAATTTTTTTTTACCTTAATTAAAAACTTAATTATTCCGTTAATTTTAAAATAATAATAATAATAATAATTTAAAAAAATCGTTAAAAAAAACTTAAAAGTGTATTCATTTACCTAAAAAAAAACCCGATTCAACAACTCACCCTCCAGGTGCATATGCCCCCTTAAGACATTTTTACCGTGCCACAGAAGTCTGTATGATTTTAATTTGCTTGTCATTTTTCTCAGCCTTTTCAACTGCTATGAGTTGGCATGAGAAGCAAATCGAACATTTAAATTTAAAAATCAAGGACGGAAGCTAACTTCGGCATGCTGAAGCTGAAATACTTTTGCAGCAAGTAGAAGAAGAATAAAGATGTTCTGACTTTGTCGCTTTCGCGGGTACTGACATAAAATAATTGTTGCTAGAGAAAAATGTTCCTAGGAATGTTCCTAGCGAAAAGTGTTGAGCAAAAAAGACAAACAGCTCATGCCAGTCAAACATACAGTCGGATCTTAACAACTTTCAAGCATGGTGGCGTGCTAACTTATTACATCTCAACATCTCTAAATGCACTCCCCAGTATGCAAAACATATGCTTAATGAATTCGCTTTGGAAAGAATCACTCTTGTTGATGATCGTCTAGATCCTAAGCTTTCCTTTTCAGAACATATTTCTTGCATGGTTACAAGGCCAAAGGCGTGCTGGAATTTATTAAAAGGTGGTCGAAGGAATTCGATTCTACTTATATAACGAAGACTCTCTTTACTTCGCTAGTTCGTCCTATTTTGGAATTTGGTTCTGGCGTTTGGAGTCCTCAATTTGGAGTTCATATCAACCACATTGAATCCGTTCAAAAAAACTTTCTGCTTTTCGCCCTATGTGGCTTAACCTGGGATGCCGACCTTAGATTACCGTCTTACGCTAGTATACTTCTATTAATTAACCTACCATCCCTAGCTAACCGTAGAACGATGCTTAGTGTAGTCTTTCTATACAAGCTAATTCACGGTGCCGTAGAAAGACCCTACTTGTAGGACAGCTCAACTTCCACGTTCCCCGACTAACATCCAGAACTTTTATCCCCTTAGCAATAAATTACTGTAGGAGGGAGTTTGAGGTACATGAACCCTTTAGGGTCTTATGTACCGATTACAACCCCCTCTTTGACTGTATAGAGGGCAGTGAGAGGCTCCCTTGCCTTAAAACTATATTGCTAGTAGAATTAGCTCGTAATAATGCATGAACCTAAAACTAAAATTTTCTCTTACTTTCCCTTATTTTACTTCTCACGCGTCTATCTATAACGCGATCGTTCCGTACGTCACACGGCTGCGCCCCTCGGTCGGTTGGGCGGGAGGTGGGCGTAGAACCCACGCGCGCAAAAAAAAAAAAAAAAATTACCGATCGTTTCTATTGCAGCTATATGCTATAGTCGTCCGATTTTGTTGCATAAAATTTTAGATATGGTCGTTTTCTATTATTCCAGAATTTTATCCAAATCGGACCACTTTATCATATAGCTGCCATAGGAATATATATATCAATTCATATATTTTGAAAGCATAATCACGGCTGTTTGGCTTTGCTGCTCGCAACATTTGCATCATTCTTGCATTATTTTTCGCTCGAAATATTTATTTTATGTCAGTACCTTAAGCCTTTAAGCTTCGGCATGCCAACGTTAGCTTCCTTTCCTGTTAAAGGTAGGTACTGATGATACATTTAAAATTTAAAATAAGATAAAATTAAAATGCCCTTTGTGGGCTAATTCCCATATCGCGGACTTTGTCTCAACTGCATTAATTAAAGCGATTTTTCCCTCACAAGAAGAAAAAAGACTTGATTCTAGAAATGTTTTGTTCCTTCACCTTTCCCTCCATATCTAGCTTTCCAAATAATTAAATTAATTTATTTCGCTGCGAAATCACAGCTGATTTGTTTCTTTCACGCGTTTCGCTCGCAATATTTATCTCATTACAGTACCCGCGAAAACGAGCTTTAAAAAAATTGCTCTTCTTTTTGCTCCGTTTTTTTAAGGTTGGTACTGTGATAAGATAAATTGGCTTTCGAAAGGTTCCGAGCGAAAATGCTATATATATTGCTTCGGAATCAGCATGACCAAATAGTTTAAGGACAAGGCGCAAGACGCGTAAAAGGGGGTCATAGTGACGCTTATGCACATCTGTTTTATGAAAACAAACTTAATAAAAACAAAAATTTAAAATAATTTCAAGCGGATTGGATATAAGAATAGTGCTAATGTACTATGCCGCTATTGATCTGAAGGTTCATAACCAGAGGTAGCGCATGCTGTCTCGCAGGGTTATTATTAAAATATAACAAATTAGATCTGGCCATTTTGTATTATTTTATAATTTCGATTTTAATTTTACCAAATCGGACAACTATATCATATAGCTGCCATAGGAATATATATATCTGTTTGGCTTTGTTGCTCGCAACATTTTTCGCCAGCAACATTCTTTGCTGGCAACATTTATTTTATGCCAGTACGCGAGAAAGCGAAAAAGTTAGAACATTTTTCTACTTCTTCTTGTACTTACTGCAAGGGTATTTAAACTTCGGCATGCCGAAGTTAGCTTCCTTTCTTGTTATGGCTAGTATGTTATGGCTGCACAACACTCCACTACAACTATAGAAACTTCGCAATTTGCTTAGATCCTGCTTCTATGCTTATGATATCCAAAGTGGGAAGCTAATTCCTGTGTAAATTTACCAATTCTAGAGTGAAACACAAGCAGGAGAGCGGACCCGCAAAAAAAAAGATAGGGCAATTACATTGGACATCCATCTGGAAACTATTTTCAAACTACTTCCAGCTAAATGCAATCAATACAGTGAAGTCCGGAGAGGAAAATAAATCAAAAAAGAAAGGACATATTGTTGCGAGCAATGGGGAAATGTATGCGTTATTACCTTATAAAAAATCTAG
Source organism: Drosophila seguyi (assembly GCA_008042675.1). NCBI lineage: Eukaryota > Metazoa > Arthropoda > Insecta > Diptera > Drosophilidae > Drosophila > Drosophila seguyi. The sequence goes on along the minus strand of VNJU01010444.1, from coordinate 14,388 downwards.
GGAGCAATAAAATTAAAGTAATCTTAATACTTACCGGCTCCATACTTGGCTTTTGGGTTGGATAGTCATCAGATGGGTGAGTGTTTAATGTTATCAGCGAACTGAGTTTCTGGTGGTGAATGTTCTTGCTAGATGTTTGTCCCTCGCAACTGTTTTTCCTGCCCGTCCCTTTGACCTGTACGACCTCGTAGATTTCGCCATCACCATGGGTGCGATAACTGCCCTGGAGCCAATCAAAGCCCCCTCGGGACGATGCCTGAAGATTTAAGTAAAGTGGAATACTGTTTCCTTTTTGACATTTCAGGGAGTCGTGGGAGCTGTTAACGAGCTCGCTCCGAATGAATTTATCGATTATCTGGCTGGAGTACTTGGAACTAAACTGAGAGAAAAATTTGCCACCTACTTCGCTAAGGTTGCTGGTCGATCGTCGGTGCTGCTTGGCATCCACTGCCGTCTTGTGGCTTATATGAGGTAGACTGTTGGTCTTCCTTTGTTGGTCGGTTAGATTGATTGATTGCTCCACAGAAACTGCCTGCAGGTCATTCATTTGGGAGCTGCAAACTTGGCTAAACATGTTGAATGAGGCTACAGAAAAGCCTTGGCATTCTTTGTTGATTGGGTTCGAGTATATAAGAACGCTACATTCCTACGGTCTTCTTGAAAAAGTGCTGAAATTATAAGAAATGCTATTTATTTAGAGATAATGTTCAGAGCTAAATAAGGATATGTTCAATTGTTATTGCTGGACGCGATCACCCTCATAGTGACGGTATGCACCAAGAGTGTGCGCAGGTCAACAAACAAATATAAATATGTATATTATAAATATAAAACCTATATAAACAAAACAAAGTTTGTGTTTGTAAGAACGCTGACTCGACTTCCAGACGTCAGATTTAGAGGGGTATTATTTTGTGAAATTCGTATTTACTGGGAGCTACTTATGAGCTATGTGAAAAATCCTTAAAATTTTTAAGCTTCGGAAATTTAAAAGAATTCAATTCAATTGTTCATAAAGCAGCTGGTAAAGAACTTTCTGTTTGAGTTTGATGAACGTTTTTATAACCTATTTTTACACACTAACTAAACAAATTAAAAACATTAAGCAACATTTTGCTATTTTTTCATTTTCCACTTTGGAGACTGACAAAAAAGAGCCGAAAGTCAGTCACTCTGGCAACTAAACTTGAAGTATTACGTAGTATAGAAGCTGGAGAGAAAATTTTTCAAATTTGCAAAGAATTTGGACTTGCGAAGTCTACCATTAAAACTATTCGCGATAAAAAATAAGAAATTAAAACATATTAGCATTCTGCAGCACCTTTAAATGTCTCATGATTAACACGCCAAAGAAATTGGATTATCTAAAAAAAAACTGTTGTATATTGATTGAGGATAATAACAAAACCGGAGAAAGCTTTAAGTATTTTCAAAAATATTAAGAATGGAGATAGCGAAGATACTGAAAATTTCAAATTCCAGGCAAGCCGATTATGGTTAGAAAAATTTAAAAACAGATTTAATTTGCATAATTTGAAAATGAAGGGTGAAGCAGCTAGCGCCGATGAGGCCGCATTTAATGAGTTTCTTGACATCCTAAAAGGCATTATAGAAAAAGGTGCTTATAAACATGAGCAAGTATTTAACGTAGACGAAACCGGGCTTTATTGAAAGCGAATGGCTGATCGCACGTACATCTCAACAATCGAGAATTCTGCGCCTGGTGTCCAAGGAGCGATTAACCTTACTGCTCGGTGCAAATGCTGCGGTATATTTTAAGCTAAAGCCACTTTTGATATATGTGTCCGAAAATGCAAGACCTTTGAAAGGACTAAATAAAAATCAATTACCCGTCATATGGAGATCCAACAAGAAAGCTTGGATGACCAAAGCAATTTTTGAAGATTGGTTCAAAAATAACTTTTGTACAGAAGTAAAAAAATATTTGCGTGCCAATAACTAACCAACAAGGTTAGCTACTTTTGGATAATGCCCCTGGGCATCCTACAAATCTTTCTGAACTATCTAAAGATGTCGTGATTGAGTACCTTCTGAAAAACACAACAGCTTCGATCAAACCAATGGAACATTTTGGAAGAGATATAATATCAAAGATGCTGTGAACAACATCAATGGAAGGAATTAAAAGCTACAACAATGAACAATGTTTGGAAAAATATATTACCAGAATTTATAAAAGAAAGAAGAAAGATTAAAACGAAGATGATGTGGTTCGTCTTCTTGAAGCTGAAAGGCAACCCCTTTCATACGAGGAACTCATTCAGCTGCAAGCAGAACCGACAGATGAGCAAGAGGCCGGTCCCCTCATCGAAAAAAACTGACATTGAAAAATTTGTCGAAAATGTTCTCTTGTTTGGAAGAAGAAATAAACATGCTTCTCGAAAACGATTCCGACAACGAACGTAGTGCCAAAGTTTCACAAGCAATTAACTCAGCCATTAGATGCTATAAATCAATTAAGAAAGATATCGACAAGAAGACAAAAGTGATGACGACACTGATTTGGAGGGTTACATTTATTTATCATTTTTTAAAATTATTATTATTTTACATAAATTTAATTTATTTTATTTTATTGTTGCTAATAGATTATTGGAGTATTTTTTTAATATTATGTTTTCAATAAAATAAAAGGATAAAAACCATTTTTAATTATAGAATATGGAACCCATAGAATTTGTATAAATTTGTATCAAAATGGTGGATTCGTTATACGGCACTTCGCATTACGGCCAATTTCTGTGGAACCAAACTAGGTATGAGTACATCCATTTTCGAGATGCAATTCAGTCGGATAGGAATGTGAATTATGTTGGTGAAATGACAATACTGACATCAACATTCACTGAAAGTCCACGTCATATGCATAAGTGCGGCCAAGATGCCATGTCGTATGTTTGCAAACATGGACAACCTGATTTGTTTATCACATTCCCCTGCAATCCTAAATGGACTGAGATTAAGGATCAACTTTTTAATGGTCAAACACCGGTTGATCTCCAAACGTTTCCAGTCATTTCACGAACGAGAGCTGCAGACGAAATTAATGCTTGCTTGAAGTCTTCGAATTAATGGCGATATGTTTAAGTTGACCAATTACAGCTGAATACATCTCAAAGCAATTGGTAATTTAACTGAATTGAATGAAGATTCCATCATTAACGTTTTTCCTAACAATCAGCCGCGGTGAAGAGAATGAAGCCACCATCTTGAGAGGCTAATATCGGAGGGAGGATGTATACATTCCAAGAATTCCAATGATTCCCAATGATTTTCCATTTTCTCTGAAACGACTTCAGGTTCCGGTACGTCTTGCGTTCGCTATGTCAATAAATAAACCGCAAGGTCAATCGCTAAACGTTTGTGGAATTAATTTGGAATTTAATTGCTTTTCACACGGCCAACTTTACGTCGCATGTTCCCGTGTCCGAAAACCATCTTCATTATTTATATTCGCTTCAAATGGAAAGACAAAACATGTTGTTTATCATTCTGCATTGCATTAAAATACACTGAAATCGTTTAAATGCATTAAGCTTTGTTTGGTCTTTCCATTTCCATTTATTAAATGCAATCGATAGAGCCATCTGACAATAAAGAGGAATCGCTTTAGGAAAAGGTTGTGCTTACTTGAACTTTACACAATTCAATTGGTTCGGCAGACAGGCGGGTGAAAATGCAAACATTTTAATGGGGCTGTTGACTGTAGTTCTTTAGACTGTTTAGAAAAGAGATTTCGTCAGAATGTTTCAAGCAAAAACTTTTTTATGTTCCGATTGTATAAATCAATTTTATATACTTGAAGGTTTTGCGATCCTATAATGTATAAAAATCCCATAATTATGAATTAACAAAATGAGTTATTTTTTCATAGAGAATAATTTTTCGGAGATACAAAATCTTATGGACTGGTAATGTGAAAAAGTTTTGCCAACTTATACTTGATAAAAAAATCCAAATAATTATCAAACGAAGCTATTAAAAAGTCATTACGCATAATTCGCAATTAAATATAGTTTACAATAAGCCCCAAATTTATCAATTAAATTCAAGTGGGAATATAGCTTAATTATTATCACTGGTTGCTTCCCTTCTTTATTGCGATACGTTATATATGGCTTCCCGCAACGATGTAATTGGATTACAAAAATTAGGTGGTCGGAAAAAAGGTATGGTAGCACCAACCTTTTTATTATTTAAGTTCGGTACAGAGAACGACGAACACAGTTTAAAAGCAGGGAGAGGGAGAAAGAGGAAAAACACAATTTACCACAATTTCTTTTATTTTAACCGAAAGGGTGCTGCTGTCATGGGACGCAGTTAAATTGCGAGGCAGTCGCTGAGGGACAATTTTCTTTACTTTAGCTTTAACTTGCAATCACTTTCTTTAATTTTACCCTTGCAGGGTATTATAATTTTAGTTAGGATTTCCAACGCAATGAAGGAGACGTTGTCGGCCTTATAAAGTATATACATTATTGATCAGCTTCAACAGCCGATTCGATCTAGCCGTTTTGCTATCGGAATGTTTAGTTTACTTACTGCTTGATTTGTGCTTTCCCTTGAAATAATAGATCATCGCTTACTCGAATAAAATCGAATAGCAATTTTTACATACATTTTAAGACATTAAGTTAACTTAAAACAGCTGTTTAAGCAGTTTTCCATACAATACAGCTGCCACATTTTCCACAGTCTTAATTCCGATGTTCTCAAATAATTTTGTAAAGCATTTTGACCGTTAAAGTTATTAAATTAACTAGCATTATTTATAAACAACATTTATGGCCCTCCTTTAAATTTATTTAAGAATGTATTTATTATAAATAATAATAATTAATTAATATATAATTTATTTTATAAGGACTTTTACCAGCCTGTTTCGTCTCACCAACAATATGGCAACCTTCGCGATAACTTTTGGCGACGTGCTTATCGACATTTGGCCAAATCGAAATTTCTTGTTGCCGATGGCAAAAATTGGCTTGTCAAATTTGAGGTGGGGTCAGAAATACATTTTTTATAAAATAACTACATGCCAGTATGATCTTGTGGTGGTGTGGAATAAACATTTATAGAACACTGAGTAAACTATTTTTCTCTTAGTAAATAAGATCTGATTTGATATAAAAAAAGGACATTTACTTTTTATTTCGGCCAGACAAAAGTGCCCGTTGTACAAATCGAAAAATATTCTACGATTTCAAAAACCAGAGCACCAGTTTTTCGATTTTAAATCGATTAAATTCGATTACCGAATAAATGTAGATGAAAAGGCAAAACTTTGAATGTAAAACTGTAACTATAAATCTGTAAATGTAATTTTAATAAGAAAATATTTTCTATGGTATTATTAAATGATTTTTAAAATTCCGGTTAATATTTTTTTTTTTCAAATCGGAAGAAATAGAATAGAAATAGAATAGAAACAAGAGGTGGAGAGACATCAATGGTAACATCGATATTATCGAGGTGAGGAATCATTGATGTTTTTCCATTTTGCGAAGTAAAGAAGAAAGTGGTATAAATTATATGTATATAATTAATTTTCCATATTTTTGTATAGTTATAATCCAATAGTGTATTATTATTTCCTAAAGGAACTGCTTAAAAAAGACTGGTTAATAAGTGACTAAAGCACAAAGCTTTCCTCGACCGTTATTGTTATTGAACAAGAAAAACATGTAAATAGTATGTAAATAGTAAAGTTCGAGATAGCCTATTAAATATAAAAGAGGTGAATTTTGTTTTTTTTACAATTTTTATACCCTTGCAGGGTATTATAATTTTAGTCAGAAGTTTGCAACGCAGTGGCGGAGACCCTATAAAGTATATATATTCTTGATCAACATCAACAGCCGAGTCGATCTAGCCATGTCCGTCTGTCCATCCGTTTCTACGCAAACTAGTCCCTCAGTTTTGAAGCTATCTGAATGAAACTTTGCAAATAGACTTATATATGCTCTTACTACTATATAAGTCGAAACGGGCCGGATCGGACAACTTGGGGCAATAGGACCGATCGGAATATTTTGAGGACAAAATCTAAGTTTGCCAATTTTATACATATTTTCATAAAATTTAGGATATGACCATTTTGTATTATTCTAGAATTTCAGTTTTAATTTGATCAAAATTGAACAACTATATCATATAGCTGCCATAGGAATATATATATAAGTTTGGCTTTGTTTCTCGCAACTTTTAGTTCGTTGGCAACATTTTTTGCTAGCAACCTTCTTCTCTGGCAACATTTTTCTCTCGTAACACTTATCTTATGTCAGTATCCGAAAAAGAGAAAAAGTAAGAACATTTTTTTCTTCTTTTTCTACTACTGCAAGGGTATTTAAGCTTCGGCATGCCGAAGCTAGCTTCCTTGTTTATGAGTGTTTTTATGATTTTCTTCAATGTTGTTTGTGGGGAAGACAACGAATATGCCACCCTTTAGAAATAATAAATAATAACACAGAGAAAAAAGCGTCTAAGGCGATCAAGGATTTGGCAAGACTCTATAAGCTTGCCAAGGAATGTCAACGGCAACGGCAGCCGAAAAACCATTGAAGCGCGGTCGCAAATCAACGCCAGCCAAAACGCCGTCAAAACGGGCCAAATTGTTCAAGCCTTCCAAGAAGCAGGAGTCGTCGGACGAGGAGGATGAGGACTTTTGCATCATTTGCCTAAAGATGTTGCCAACAAAATTGACCGCCTTCAACTTCGTTCACTGCAATGAATGCGATCGGCCAGTGCACCTGAAGTGTGTTGACATGCGTGCCATGCGCGAATTGCGCTTCTGATGGGGAATGATGCCTTCCAAATTTTTTGTTTACCATTGATTGTCTTCAAATATTAATAAACTTCCATATTTTCTTTATTTGGGGAATGATGCCTTCCAAATTTTTTGTTTACCATTGATTGTCTTCAAATATTAATAAACTTCCATATTTTCTTTATTTGATTGCGTTGAACTTGATGCTTTTTTAATTTTAGCACGTTTTACAAAGGTGTCCACAACCCTCCCCATTTTTTTAAATTGACAAAAATGACTACATTACAAAAGTTTAAAAATTTTTTCATTCAAAGCTAGATATCAATGTAATTATTTTAAAACTAGTTAGCTAAGGTCGCTAGCTTTCCATTGATATGCACATGTCCGCATAATATGCTCCAGGTGAAAAGATATAAGTGAAAAAGGAAACGGTGTCCACAACTGCCACCTTTTCCCTATATCAAAATATTAATATATCGATATTTTTTTGAAATTATATATTTATATCGTGCTATTTTTTTTGCCCAAATATCGATATTTCGATAAGTTTGCTTGTTTTTTTTAAATATTTTTTCTTTTGATTAGATTTGGATATGGAGGACTTCATGAACTGCCATAACACCTCCATTGCAAGATACTTGGAGGATGAGAACAAGGAGAGCAAGGAGCTCAATTATATTTTAACTTGCCAAGCTGCATGGGAAAGTAATCCCCTTGAAGTGTGAATAACACACAAGTCAACAATGCCGGGAATGGGGGAAAAATGTATTTTTAAAAATATCAAGAATATCTAATATATCGATATTTTTAAGTGATATTTTAAATATTATCATCATTTACTTTTATAAAAAATATATCATCGATACGATATTTTTTTAAATATCCGACAGCCCTACGAATTTCACTGCCTAAAGAGAGAGAACGAAATGAATTACTTTTGTAATTGTATCAAGAATTAGAGTTAGAAATAAAATCGCTTATATAGCAGATTAATCGATTTTTTCAATTGTGCGATACATCGATATACATTTTTTCAGTTTCGATTTAATCGAAAAAGTTCCTAAGCTTTTTATTTATTATATTTTATAATATATTACAAAAAGATGAAAATAAATTGATGTATCGTATAATTAAAAACAAAAAATTTACCCATTTCAAACATTTTTATTATCTTTTATGGTTCCGACGTCATATAAAAAATTAAGGACACACAAACTTATTGCGTGATACTCACAGTTTTGGTATGGAAACATTTTAATAAATATCGGTTTATTTCTAGCTCTAAGAGAAACGATCGTTAAATATAGATGACAATGCAAAACTGTAATTGTTAATTTGTGACTTTAAGACTGTAGATAATTAAGTGTATAGGTAAATTTATATTTATAAATTTTTCCATTTGATAAAATTGCATTAATTAATAATGCTAAATTGTAAGCTACAAGGTTAAACAAACTTCGGAGTGCCGAAAAAAGCTTACTTTCATGTTTTTTTAAGCTTGTGTGAAGATTAATTCCGGCAAACAAAAAAAACACCAGTTTAAAGCCTCTTTACATTTTTTTTACATTTTATATCGCTGTAAAATTTGATTTGATTTATTTATTTTTTTTAATCTTTTTTAGTTTTTATACCCTTGCAGGGTATTATAATTTTAGTCAGAAGTTTGCAACGCAGTGAAGGAGACATTTTCGACCCTATAAAGTATATATATTCTTGATCAGCAGCAACAGCCGTGTCGATCTAGCTATGTCCGTCTGTCCGTCTGTCCGTCCGTTTCTACGCAAATTAGTCCCTCAGTTTTGAAGCTATCTGAATGAAACTTTGCAGATAGACTTCTATATGCTCTCACTACTATATAAGTCGGAACCGGCCGGATCGGACGACTATATCATATAGCTGCCATAGGACCGATCGGACAATTTTGAGGGAAAAATCTAACTCAGCCAATTTTCCACATATTTTCAGAAAATTTAAGATTTGACCGCTTTATATCATTCTAGAATTTCGGTTTTAATTTTATCAAAATCGGACTTCAATATCATATAGCTGCTATTGGAGCGATCGGAATATGTTGAGGAAAAAATCGAACTTTGCCAATTTTTCACATATTTTCATAAAATATGACTTATGGCCATTTTGTATTGTTCTAGGATTTCGGTTTAAGTTTTATCAAAATCGGACTTCTATATCATATAGCTCCCGATCGGAAAATGTTGAGGAAAAAATCGAAATTAACCAATTTTCCACATATTTTCATAAAATTTGAGATATCGCCATTTCCATTATTGTAGAATTTCGTTTTTAATTTTATCAAAATCTGACAACTATATCATATAGCTGCCATAGGAGCGATCGGAAAATGTTGAGGAAAAACTCGAACTTTGCCAATTGGACTTCTTTATCATATATTAAATTTAGCAACATTTAATTCTTTCGCAACTAGGTTTTGCTCTCAAATTTATATTATGTTAGTACACACGGAAGCAAAAAGTCAGAAAATTCTTCTTTTTTCTCTTTTCGCTCTATTTTTTATTATTTGATGCTTTCAGAAAATTTATCTTTTGTTAGTACTAGACTTAATTGTAAAATTTTGGTTCCCGCCCATTGGTTTGTATGCAAAAAGCTCTGCGTGTGCAAGAGTGGGGCCCCTAAGAAGATTTTTAGTATGCCACTTAGATGGTCACTCTATTTCTTGATTTATGCAAATAAGCAACGTTTTTACCTGCCACCTGCCGAAAATCAAAAAACAAGGATTTTTTGCAGAGTGTACGGATTTTCGCGATAAATCAGTGTTTTCCTGTTGTGCATTAGTGCAGTTGGAAATCAGTGAAACGAGAAAAGAGTGACAAAAGTGATAAGTGCAAATTTTAGGTAAGAATAGAAAATGATGCGCATATCGCGCTTTTCTCAAGAACAGTGGCGGCAAGCCGCACTTAGGCGAAGCCGTTCCCTTTATGGTTGTAATGCTTCCGAAATGCAGAGCACAATACCTCCGTCCGCTTAGGAGATTCGAAGACGGCAGAAGAAGTTCGCGCGCGAAACACACTAGCACGCTCTCAGAGAAGTCGTAGTGAGAGAGTTCGAGCGCGCGAACGTTCAAATAATACTGCGGAACGTGCTAGCTGGAGATCACGCGAGGAAAATCGCGTGCCAGAGCGTGAGCGGGATGCTGCAGCGCATGCACTCGTCAGATTGAACCCAGAGGAACGACGACGAGAGCAGTTGCGAAATACTGCAGACCACGCAACCTGGAGAACGCTCGAAGAAAATTGGGTGCCAGAGCGTGAGCGGGATGCTGCAGCGCATGCACTCGTCAGGTTGAACCCAGAGGAACGACGCCGAGAGCAGTTGCGAAATAATGCAGACCACGCAAACTGGAGAACTCTGGAAGAAAATTGGGAGCCAGAGCGTGTGCGGGATGCTGCAGCCCGCAGGGTCAACGGGAACGCCAACGGGAACGCCAACGCCAGAGAAACAGAGCCCCTGCGAGGGAACAATATTTGCGGCATATTAAAGATGGCCCAACGGAACGCTGTGTATGCTGTGGAGGCACATGGTTTCCGTCCCAAGTAAGTGGTTTGAACAAAAGTGCAATAGCTTCTAAATATCCAAATTTTAATGTGGACAACGCATTTTATTTAAGTAGGAAAATTCCGAATCCGTCAGATAAATATCAGGTTTGCAGCACATTTCGGCAGAACATGCCTTGAGGAGCGCTTAATATCGCCACGTATTCCTTTTATGCGAATAATCTCCCTAGGCTATGAAAGGCAATGAGCAATTAGCGCAGCAGTAGTAAATGTTCCTATTTCGGTACCTGATACCGTGAATGCGCTCCCCCGTTTTTTTGATTCGACTCATGTCATACAGGTTCACCTCAAAAGAAAGTTAGAATATTCTCACCATCTCATGACGGAAACTATTCGACCTGCTCGGGTCCTTGAAGCTGTCCGTTATTTAGTTAACACAGAGCTTTACTGAAAGCACAATATTGTTTTTAATGGTGATTGGCTTACGAAAATGGGAGATCGAGAGGAAATCCCATTTATATAGCAGATGAAGCTGACCGAGAGGCAGTGGAACAGCTTTTACGCCAACTGCCCAACACCCAATTAAATCGACCAGAAGAAGATTTAAGTCCAGGTGGTTATGAAACCCTATTAGAAAATAATGACACTGAACTTCAGCGTTTAGCTTTGGCCCCCGGAGAAGGCCGTCTTCCAAGGAATTTAACCCTTAACGAAGATGCAAAGGAACTTTCATTCCCAACAATTTCTTGCGGTGCAGTATTTAAAGCAAAAACCACCTATGCAAAAAAAGCTAGGTCGCAGATTCGCTTTACGACCGTCGTTGTGCGGTAGTAACTAAGGTACTTTACATGTTCATATTTTATGAAATGCAGTGCATTCAAAATTCAATCTCCATTGCCCTTCGCAAAAAATTAGGTGCGGTAACTGCTGCCAATGTAATGTCATTGGGAAGCTGAGAATAAAAGGTTATAGCCATGATAAGACAATTTGGGCTGCCAACTTTTTTTATAACTTTTTCCGCTGCTGAAGCTAAATGAAATGAACTTTTAGTTAATCTTTCTCGTCTCTTGGATAATATAAATATTACCGAAGGCGAAGCGGCAGCTCTTTCTACTGCCAAAAAAGCTAGATTAATTAGATCTGATCCAGTAACATGCTCCCGATATTTTGTCTTTAGGTTTCGACAGTTAATAAAATTGTTCAAAAGCACAGAAATTTTTGGAGAGTATACCCTTGTTCATTATTATTGGAGGATCGAATTCCAGCACAGAGGATCGCTCCACTCTCATGGAATGTAATGGTTTTCTGGCGCTCCAAAGATGGAAGGACCAGAAAATTCGGATGAAGTTGTCAGTTTCATTGATCGCTTTATCACCACCACCGGAGATGATCCTGAATTGCATGAGGTAATTCAGTATCAGCGCCATAAGCACACTTCATCGTGTTTAAGAGATCTGCGGGAACAGGAATTCTGCAGATTCAAATGCCATACCCTCCAACCGGAGAGTGTCGCGACTGCTTCGAGAAGCCATGACTGAAATAAGCCATGGAAATATTTCAGTTAAAAGAAAATTGCAGCATCTCGGAAGCAAGTTTATTAACGCTACAGAGATATCAGCCCAAGAAGCAGCGTACAATATTTTAGGTTTGCACATGTCTGAGGCAAGTGAAAGCAATATTTTTGTAAACACTTGCCATCCACATAAAAGGGTTCGGATAGTGAGATCCAACTAAGAATTGGAGCAGCTGGGACCTGGGAACTCCACTGACATTTTTGAGCAAAACTTGCTGGATAGGTATGTGCAAAGGCATGCAGACTTGAAGTTGATATGCCTTGCTGAATTTGCAGCTTGGTACAAATTTTCCAAGACAAATGCACAATCAGAACCGCCTAACGAAGATTATGATGAAGCGATCGACGTGGAAGTGGATGAAGAAAATCCCATTGCTGAGCAAAGCTACCAACTGCTCAATGGGACTGGAAGTGTGAAAAGGCGTAAGCAGGCCATAATTCTTAGATGGGTTCGCTTCAGCTTGAACTCTTCGCCATCGGATTATATTAGAGAGCACGAAATGCTTTTCTTTCCATGGCGAAGTGAAGAGACTGAACTTATTTCGAATGACAATGAAATGATATTTATAAAAAATTATGAAATCATTAATCGCAACAAGGAGCAATATGATGTGTTTGATGATATGGAGATATCATGGAGAGATTTAGTTAGAGGGAGTTCTTCAAGATTTGCAAAATTTTGACAGAGAAGATAATGCTCCCCTTCCTCAGGAACCGGCTTCTCAATATTTAGATGAAGAATTTAGGGCCTTGGCAGTACCAAACGTCGGACAAAACTTTAATATACTCCAAGATGACAATGCAGTCAATAACTCTGAAGATGGCGAACTTCAAATTATTAGACTTCCCCCGTTGGTATCTGATGAAAACCTTTCCTCGCTTTCCAGGTCGCTTAACTTTAAGTAGTGCCAGTATTATGCCCACGTAATGCATAATATAGCAGCAAAAAAAGTTTTCTTTGGTCTTGGTCTTCTTGGTCGGATCTAAAACGCTTGGATATTTAGATCAACGACTTCGACAAATTTTTAGAAGCCAAGACTTATTTTTGGTGGCAAGTCAATTATAGTGTTTGGAGATCTGAAGCAGCTTGGCCCTGTAGGAGATCGGTGGATATTCTTAGAAAATATATCCAATCCATATAATATTCTGGCAGGCACTAACCTCTGGAGTAATTTTAGGTTTTTTGAGTTAACCGCAATAATGCGGCAACGCGACGATCTTGCATTTGCTTTAGCCTTGAATAACTTGTCTGAAGCAAACATGACAGATGTGGATGTGGAACTTTTTAGGCAAAGAGTTGTCCCACCATCTGAAGTTCCCGATGACGCCATTCACCTGTTAACCAGGTTAACCAGTACAACACCTTAAAGCTGGCTCAAATTGGCACAGAAGAGTTTGTTTCAACTGTATGATACTGTTAAATCAGCTAATATGTCAGTTAGAAACAAAGAAATAACTCTTAGAAATGCCCAAAATATGTAAACGTCCGAAACCCAGGGACTGCCATATATGCTGCACCTCAAGAAAACGGCAAAGTACATGATTACCGTCAATATAGACACAAATGACGGACTGGTAAACGGGGCCACAGGCAAATTAATGCAAATTGACAGCTGTATTGCTAACAACGCTAGATTAGGTTACAAAACTTTGGATTCGGTTTTCAGTTCCATGGCCAGGTCAATGGTACGAAGAAATAATCACCCAGATTGGACTCCAATTCTTAAAACGGATCGAGTTTTCCAATGCGGTAGCTCAGGACATTCTTCGGTTGATCGAAAGCAGATCCCTGTTGTTCCTGCTGAAGCTATAACTGTACATAAAAGTCAGGGAGCGACCTATAGTAAGGTAGCAGTGCACCTTAAAAGGGGCATTAAGCGAGCTTCGCTTTACGTAGGGTGCAGCAGGGCAACAAGCGCATAAGGTCTTTTCCTTTTGAAGACTTTGTTCCTCCAACAAGATTTGGATCTACTAGAAAGCTTGAGAGGGGAAAAGGCCTTGACTACGATGTACGATTTTTGTATAAATGGGGATGATACCATATTGTTGTACTATCACAATGTCGAGTCTCTTCGCGCTCATCGTGCAGACATTGCCAACGACAAAATTATTTGTTCAGCGAACTTCTTATGTGTTCGGAGGGGGGTGGCTTTAACCTGAAATGCACTCGTTAAGTAAAAAACACGGAAGAAACTATTCGGGGTTTTACGCGACGTGCGTTGGTCTTTATTTGTGGAATGGTAAATTAGAACTACTACATGGAATCTTAAAGTTAGCTTGGGAGAGCGGATTGGAAGCTCTATGCACGAAAGTCCCGTGGAAGAGGGAGAGAGAGAGCGAGTGTACGGGATCACACTGCCTCCGGAAAATAAGCGCCCTTTGGCGTGAACATTCTCCCCCCCTTGCGAGGATACGCAGCAAAAATACCAAAAGGCATTTGAGGCCCCCCTTGCGAGGATACGCAGCAGGAGTATTAGGAGGCCTTAGCTCGGGAAAGC
>VNJU01010443.1:0-11051 GCA_008042675.1 Drosophila seguyi | reverse complement strand
TTCAGCCGTTCGAAGTCCGTCTTGCGAAAGCAGAGGACTTTTTTGGCTGGACGATCAGAAATATTCTGTAACTCAGTCCCGATGTCGATAGTCACATCGAAAGTAGGATGATAGGGATCTTCAGGTAGCGTCAGAGGCGCCGCCCTGGCTAAACTAACTCTTGCCGGGTCTGAGACGAAACAGAGATCCAGCAAGCGCTCTAGGGAATTTCGTACATGTTTGACTTGAGACAGGGAAATGTCGAACAAGCCAGAAATAAAATCATGCTGTGTGGTGGTAAAAAGTGTATTGGAGGAATTGGTTGAGGACCAAATAGCCCTCGGGATATTAAAATCACCAAGAACTACTAAATGGTCCCTATCCGAAAGTCGATTGGAAACCAACTGAATTGCGGAAAGATGATTCCAATAAATAGGAAGTTCCGACGTAGGAGGAGTGTAGGAACAAGTAATAAAAATAGAGCTACCATTGACTGATAGCTTCACACAAAGGAATTCAACATCGTTGCACTCCTCGAAAGTTATTAATTCAGACGCAAGAGTGGAGTCAACCGCTATGAGGACACCACCTCCACGTCTGATAGGCCGATCCAGCCTATATATCGTGAATACAGCTGGAAAAACTTCGGAGCTCAGAATCTCCGGCTTTAACCAGGTTTCTGTGAACACAATAACCTGGGAAGCAAACGAGAGACTATCAGAATACAATTTGGGGAGCTTACTACGTAAACCTCTTGCATTCTGATAGGAAATAGAAAGGGGATTTGTTAGTTTTTTAAAGCGGAAGACGTAGAGAGCGCAGTGGTCTGGTCGGGCCTAGGAAGACTTATTCCTACAGGCCGCCGTTTCTTTTTCTTAGCTTCGAACTCTTTGACTACAACGTATTCAGTCCAGAATTTGGTCGAACATATTGTATCAAAGAGTTTGTTAGGGACATTCATTTAGAAAGACGAAATGTCCCTGGCATAAGAAAATTTGAATTTTTCCACATTTATTTTGTTAATTTCGGATCCAGTGTTTTGCCTTGGATAAAGGCAATTACATCTTCCGATGTCTGAGAAGGGGAGAGCCGCAAAACAAAATCTGTTTCGTAGGTGGGACAACTATAAGGGCTTTTGACGATACAGACTGAATGTCTGCATTGTAAATATCGGCCTGTAGTCCGGGCCTGACACCCTGGGCAGGTAAATTAATGGGGCTCTGAGGGGTCAATATTTGAGATCCCCCAGGGGACACGGAAATCCCGCAGCACATTCGGGTACCGAATCTTTTCTGGCAGTTGACCTCAGAACCCTTGGATTCAGAACTGAGGTCGATGGCTGAACCGAGGGAAGCTGCTGTTGGTAAAGCTGTTGCTAAAGGATCCGTTATATGCTGCAGACCAATTGCGGTTTCTTTGCGCCTAGGAGACTCATTTAATAGCTTCAGGCTATTAAATTTTGTGTCCAGCGCCAAGAACATATCTTGAGTTTTCGTAAAACTCAATAATACTTCTTTAAAACCGTTTTTGGTTTGCCGCATAAATGATATCATCTCCCTTTCGACATCGCGACAGGCCTCACAACAGTACCGCAGACCGATGTTTTTTCTTACATCGTCTACCGCCCGAGCCCCAACACCAATGCACTTGGAATGCACAATGTTGTCGCACAGCCAGCAGCCGATTGTAAGCTCAGCAGAGGTAATAACCTTTTTACAGGTTTTAACACCAAAGACAATAGCGGACATTATTTGGACTTACCATTGTACCTTTGCGTAAGGAGAGATAAAAGTGCAGCTGCACCGAAAAAACGGGAGAGTAAGAGAGCGGGTGAGCGGGTGAGCGCGGGCGCAAGCTTTTAGTTTAGCTGTCGCGACGGCGCAAGCTAAACGGAGAAGTCACAAAAAAAAATGCAAAAGCAAACACTAGCAGCACAGCTAAAATGTGAAATTAATAATAATTAAATACACAAAACAGAAAACAGCTGCATTCACACGAATTGAACGGGATCTTTATTAATCACAAAATCAAAGATTAAGATAAGACACCAGTTGTTTTTATCAAAAAATTACACAAAACGAGAGCGCAAGAAAAAAAACACGTCCGTTCACTTGGAAGAGAGAAAGTTTTTGTCCTTTTGGTGGTTTGGACGAAGTTGTCCTCGCAAGCCGAGGTGGAATCCTTAACCAGCTTTCATGGAACATCTTCCACCTCCCAAAATATGGTGAGAATGTTGTCTAGTCTGGACTCGGTGACAGCTAAACGGGATGAAAATGAGCATATTCTGCTTGTGGAATTCGTTGCGATTGGACCGCAAAGAATCCATCCGAATATGGTCTCTTGGCCAAGAAGCGTGCCACAAATATTGGAAAGGGAGCCGATGGCAGGATATCGACGTCGATCTGCAAACTCCGATAGAAATTTGCTAGTTGCAAAGGCGGCAGATGCTTCAAAGAGTCATTGGGTAAATTACAGGATGGGATATTCCCGGCCAGTTTTGGTAGTGCATATGCAGAAGTTTCAATTTGAATGTGGGGTTTGACGGGAAAACCTATGTTGAGTTGGCAGCGCCCCGAAACTTGAGGTTGGATGGATTCATAAGGCAACTTTATCAAGTTGAAGAACCGCTCTGATATAAAGGTTGCCTCAGAGCCCGAGTCGATAAGTGCCCGTGCTGAGTATTTGGCGCCCAAATGGCAAATCTCTATTAAAGCTGTACTCAGGAGGACCTCTTGAGTGTTTACAGCCAGAAACGTTTAGAGTGGACTGTATATTTTGCTGGTGGTCAAATGTGTACAAGTGGGCCTGATGGTTAGGATTGACCGCTGACTGGACTGGCGGGGTGCTATTTCGGTGCAGGAGAGTGTTGTGGCGTCCTTTGCAAGTATAGCAATTATGCGTGCTGGTGCAGTCCCTAAGAAGGTGCGTTCTGGCAAAACAGTTTATGCACAACTTCTGCTGTTTTATATACTTCTCCCGATCGCCGACAGGCATTCGTAAGAATAACGGACATACTCGGATAGGATGGTTCTCTTGCGAACAAAGTTTACAGAATTGTGGATTTACTGTAACCGTATTCTCAAAGGTCTGGATTGTCCGCGAGCTATTGTCAGTCCGCAGTGCTCTGGATTGAGCACTCGCGCTTGGCTTAATCTCTTCAATCGCCTCGAGCGTTCGATGACGATCTTGTAAGAAGGACTGGAATTCAGCCCAGAGTGGAATATCTGTCTTACTAATAAGGGACTGCTCCCATAGAGACAGCGTTAGCTTTGGCAACTTGGAAGAGCACAAAAAAACGAGCAGGCAATCCCAGTTAGAGGTATCGATTTGTGCTATTCTCAAAGCCGTTAAACAACCTTGGACCGTACTCTCTAACTGTTTCAAGAACTTGCCGCATTCAAGGGCAACAGAGGGCAAATTAAACAAAATCTTTAACTGGCTGTTGACCAGCAGCCTCTTATTTTCGAAAAGATTCTACAAGTTTCTCCACGCTGATTCGAAACCATCATTGGTTACGGGTGATAAGGCAACAATAGACTTGGCCTCACCGCTAGTCTTCGCATTGAGATGGAACAATTTCTCAACTTCTGACAGCCGAGGATTGTGTATGTAGATGGCTGTGAAAAGGTCACGAAACGTGGGCCAATGAACATAGTCCCCACTGAAAATGTCGCAATCGACTGGGGGTAAGCGACACCCTCCATGAGGAGGCGCCGGAATGGAGGCCTGAACGGTGTGTTGAGAGCTTGAATTTTCAATGATCTCGTTGAGGCTCGCTGCGCACGGCTCGTAAACGAAATAACAGTAGTCATACTTAGACTGCATGACTGTTATTCTGTCTGTGCTTTTCAGTCCAGACAGATCCTCAGAGACGTCTCGTATTCTTTCTCCACCTTGTCCCATAGGGCTCTGATCTGTTCGAGTCGCACCCTAATTGTGTGGATTGACGGACTTGTGTCTGCTGGGGTATTGACTCTGGCTTCGAACTGACCTACCCTATCGGTTATGGTCATGAATTTCATCAAGGCCTTGTCTGCCTCAGCTTGTGCCATTTTTGCGGTTGCTCTAGTAACTTGGGGTGAGAAGTCTGAATTCACAGATTTTGTGTTTGGTACTGACCGTGGAACTTGGGGCGACGTGCTCGCGGATTTTAATGGAGTTGTCAATGGGCTTCTGCTTTGAGCGGGAGTTGAACTTTTTGGGGGCACAGAAGACCCGCTCTTGGCTCTAACTCGGTGAGACGCTTTAGAGACAGTCAAATGTGTTTTTACCTCCTCACCGTGGGCAATTGGCATATTAAGCTCTCGTAGGAGCCGAAAACTGTAAAAAGACGAAACAGTTGTCACCTAATATGGGGACGCTGGATAGAGCGTGCAACCACCTAAGCCCTTTGAAATATCTTATGTTTGGGACGCTGGATAAGCGTGCAACCAGTTGAAAGGATTGAAACAACTTATATATTTAGGACGCTGGATAAGCGTGCAACCAGTTGAAAGGATCGAAACGACTTATATATTTGGGACACTGGATAAGCGTGCAACCAGTTGAAAGGATTGAAACAACTTATATATTTGGGACGCTGGATAAGCGTGCAACCAGTTGAAAGGATTGAAACATCTTATATATTTGGGACGCTGGATAAGCGTGCAACCAGCTGAAAGGATCAATACGACTTATATATTTGGGACGCTGGATAAGCGTGCAACCAGTTGAAAGGATCGAAACGACTTATATATTTGGGACGCTGGATAAGCGTGCAACCAGTTGAAAGGATCGAAACGACTTATATATTGGGGACGCTGGATAAGCGTGAAACCAGTTGAAAGGATTGAAACATCTTATATATTTGGGACGCTGGATAAGCGTGCAACCAGCTGAAAGGATCAAAACGACTTATATATTTGGGACGCTGGATAAGCGCGCAACCAGTTCACTATGGGGAATATTACCACTTTATCTGGCATTTGCATGTTTTTTAAAATTGTTTAATTAACACATCCGTCTATTATGGCCCAAACTTAAAATGTTAAATTTAACAGCCGCATGTTAGAATAACAGCTGTAAAGTCAGCTGTTGCAATCGAGAGTACGTGAGGCAAATTTTTGTAAATTTGGTTTTACGTTTTGTTTTATTTTTTTTTTATTTTACCGCAATTATAAGACAATCAAGTATTGTACACTTATTTTCACAGGTTGTACTGTGTGTTTAATACAAAATATTGTTCAAATTGTTCGTGTGTATACCAATATTTTGTCGTTTTATAAGGGCTTCTGAAGCTGGATTTTTATAAGCAAATTTCAACTTTGGAAAGAATTATCTTAAAGAGTTTAGACTTGTTTAGGTGCCTGTCCATGGGTTTTTTGTAGCGTTGTCAATTCTGAGTTAATAGGTATTTGTGTTAATGTCCTCTTTTTCCCTCTTTTGGTGCAATTTGCATTTTTATTAGGTAACCTCACTTTTTCGAACGTCGATTTGTTTGCTGTGCGGAATAGCAAGAGGGGCCGGCACGAACGACAGAAGGCAGTTGAACGATATTTCGAACTGCATTCGTCCAATAGTGTGGATAACAATATTTTAAAAGTAAAAAGTCACTAATTTTGCAACAATTTGCATTATAATTGGGCTAATAGTACATATAAAAACTTTGAAAGAAAACATCTACAATGGTTGATTGGTACTACAATCTTGCCTTTAAAAAAGAGTAATAGACTAAGAAAAGCACAGCCGATTTGAATCCTTGGTCGATGTGTTTAAACGAGCTGTAGATACATCAGGTCCAATAATTTCTTCCCTAAATTTTTCGCGACTCATAAAAAACATAAAAATCTTTCTCTTCACATTAAATTATTATAAATTATATAAATAATTGTTATGAAACAAGACGAGTTTGAAGATAACAGACTACGTTTTCTCGAAAACTTTGAGATGTAAAATTATGAAAATAATGAAATCTAATAAAAACAGGTTTCTCATCATTTTGGGGGTGGAAGGGGGCGTGGCGAAACTCCTATTTGCAACTTTAGCACTTGTCGGTGACTGAATTTGGAAAGTTTATATCAAAAAAAGGCACGTAAAAAATTTTTTTTTTACAAAAGGGGCGTTGACACGCCCTTTTTTCTAAAATAGATTTTAATGGTCTATAACAACATAATAAAAAAAAATGCAGTGAAATAACTCTTTTGGTTAACTTACAATAATAAATGCCAGATAAAGTGGTCATTTTCCCGAAAGTGCAGGGATCGGAACAACGTATATTTTGGACGCTGGATGAGCGTGTCACCAGTTGAAAGGATCGAAAACAACTTAGATATTTGGGATGCTGGATAAGCGTGCAACCAATTGGATCGATCGAAAATATTGTGTATTTGGAAAGGAATAACTGGGGTCGCTCGATAAAGCGGATAAAGGTAATTTCAGACTCAAATTACGGAATCGATTGAAACAAGAAATGGGGGCGCTGGATTACGCGCGAAAAGAAGTGATAATCGTAGCAAATTTTTGTTATCGATTTAGAAAACAATCCGTGGGCGCTGAGATGCGCGCAAATAAAATTAATAATCGGAAAAAGAATGTCATCGATTTAGACAAAAAATAGGGGGCGCTGGATTACGCGCTGGTTGTGGAGCATTCAAAAATTAAATTAAATTAAAAGGAAAACACTCACGACACTTTCTACTGGAAGTTACCAAAAAAAATGTAGTGCCAGTGAGAACGGTTCCTATTGGTATCGTTGCTACCTTAGCAAAACGTATGCACATACACAATATGTAAATATTAGCGCCGCTGGTCGCTTTTATTACGTTTATGTTATTATTTGTTTATTGTTTTTCTTTGTTTTGTTGTGTGTTTGTTGATTGTGGTTGTGTTGCTAGTGTGGCTGCGGCCGGTTTTCAACTGCCGGTCCAGCACTTTGTCTGTGCACAGTTTGTTTTGTTGTGTACGGGAGCTTTGTGTTTGTGCACTAAAAACAATAACATGAATATATGTATGTACATATGTTGGATGGGACCAATTTATTTTTTTTGCTACCGGTTATTGAACACCCTATGACCATACAGCTATATGACGTTGCGTATGTGCTATGTACGCACTGTATGCAGATGTAATGGACACATGTATGTTCATAGATCGGCCAGCATACATGAAATGTATGTATGAAATGTATGTATGTATACATTAATTGGGTTGGATGCATTAGCATATACATACATACATACATATATTATTGCGCAGGCGGCCACTAGTTGATCGTGAGCAACAATTGGATCGCAGTAATATATGCATGTGTATACATACAGATGTGGTGCGGATTTGGCACCGTACTTATCTCGGCAAAATCGCTGGGAAATTCGGCTCGAGAACCAAAATGTTTTCGTTGGAGCCGGATGGTTGGGGTTCCAAAATTCCCAATAAAAACAAAAGAGATGTAGGTGAAGTATTTACCTCCCGTAGGGAGGTATTAGATATTACCCTCCTCTCGGAATCGCTAAAAGACACCATGAAATCATGGAGGGTGCTGGAGAAGCACTCCTTCTCTGACCATAGGTATATCCAATTTACGCTGGGCTTCGATAAATTCGATCCGGTCACCTTTCGAAACCTCCGGATGACCAACTGGGAGAAATATAGATCCCAGCTAAGTAAGATCCTCAAGCCCCCTCCAGCCCCAACCCACTCGGACTACTGTGCGACTCGTTAGGACCTTTACCGACGCTTGTAGTACAGTTCTAGATAGGTGCTGCCCCCGTAGCAGGATTGGGGGGAAGACTGTAAAGAAGCCACAATGGTGGTGTAAGGAACTAGGCTGCCTCAAGAAGACCACGAGACGTCCTTCAATCGCGCCAAGAGCGATAACACAGACGCATCATGACGCCTCTATAAGATTAACCTATCCTATATACAAAAGGCAACTAAGAAAGGCCAAAAGAAGGGCGTGCTCCAACTTTTGCTCAGGTATCCAGGACTACTCCGAGGCGTCAAGGCTGCGGAAGGTACTCTCGACGACCCCCTCTTACCCGGGTTTCGTCAAGAGGCCTGACGACAGCTGGACGACCTCCAGCGAGGAAACCCTCGGGGTTCTCCTGGATGCTCACCTCCCCGTAAGTTCCCCTCAGAGCAGTCCACTTAACTCCCCGACACGCCGGGGTTCGTCTGAAATGGCATACCTTCTCACAGATAGAAACATTAAATGGGCAGTTAACAGCTTCAGCCCTTACAAATCCCCAGGGGTGGACGGCATAATAGCTGCTCAGCTTAGCTACGCAGACGAGCTATCCACGTCCTGCCTTCGACTAATCCTCTCGATTATTCTCGACACAGGGGTCATCCCAAAAGGCTGGCTCCGCTCGAAAGTTGTATTTATCCTTAAGGCAGGCAAGCCATCGCATTGCACGCCTAAGGACTACAGGCCGATAAGCCTCTCCTCGTTTCTACTCAAGACACTGGAGAAACTCATCAGTCTGCACCTCAGAATTAACATTCCCCACTCATCCTTATCAGGATCACAACACGCGTATAGAAGGGGCAGATCATCAGAGACAGCACTCCACTCACTCACCACTATCATAGAAAAATCACTCCACGAAAAGGAGTTCACACTCGTCGCCTTCCTGGATATAGAGGGCGCTTTCAACAACATTCTCCGGAGCTCAATTACGACGGCATTGACTAAGCTGGGGATTGATCAACCCTCAGTGGGTCTCATTGACTGGATCTTGCGCAGCAGAACGGTGGGGGCAACACTGGGGGGGTCAACTATCTCCAGACAAGTCAATAGAGGCACGCCCCAGGGCGGAGTCCTCTCCCCTCTCCTATGGAATGTGGTAGTCAACGAACTGCTCCAGGGCATAGAGGAGGGTGGCTGACGGGTTGTGGCCTATGCGAAACATCGATGTTTCGATGTTTTTATAAAAAATTTAATATTTTTATTTACACTTGAAAAATAAGAAAAAACATGTATATATTATTATTCAATTAATTTTAAACTTAATAAAAAATATAACAAATTTTCTAAATATTTTTATTTACACTAGAAAAATAAGAAAAAACATGTATATATTATTAAATTCAATTAATTTTAAACTTAATAAAAAATATAACAAATTAAGAAAATGACAAACTTAAAAACAAAAACAGCAAACAAAAAAAAAAAACAATGGGATTTCTTTTTCCATTAATCATCTTAAGGGTATATACACCAGAGAGCTGCAACGAGTATGACCGAGTATGATCGAACAATCTTGCTGAAAATTCAATGAAATCAACTCAAGTCATCTGATTCGGCATCTTCGATCAAATCACGAACTTGTTGCGTCAAATGGTTTGGTTTGATTTGAATCGCCTAGTCTGCGGCAAATCAGAATCGAGTAAACGGTACCGGCTGCTTTGCGACGATTCGTTGAATCGAACATGTTGCATTTTTCGGGTATGCTACGAGTAAGGCTGTATTTTACTCGAGTAATGTTGAAGTGAATCGATTCGTCCGAGTCATACTCGAGTAAAAATGTGTGGTTTTGTGAGTGAAGCGTTGTTCAAAGAAATTAATGGACAAACACAATGCACAATGTATGTAAGTAAGAAATTGTATTCTGTTTAATAGTATGATAACACAAAAATAAATTAAACATATTTTCATTATATGTATTTTCATTATATGTAATATGAAATAGTATGATAACACCAAAATAAGAAGATAATAAATATTTTCATTATATGTATTATAAAGATAATATAAAATAGATATTTTCATGACATTTCCCCATTATTATTTTTATAAATTGCAACAAGTTTTAACAACATGCATGGATATGATTTCATACCCGAACACTGTCCAACATTTGGATCAAGCATGTTTAAGTTTGATTAATTTTCAACTATTGCTTGCGAAACGAACGTTCGCAAGCACATCATGTATGAACTGATTACTCGTGATTCAAACATGTTCGTCGACTCTGAGTTGAAAGAAAACGATTCGATTCATGTACATGAATCAAATTGAGCAAATCAGCTAGAGTACGATTCAATACTCGAGTATGAACAAAAATGTTTGAATCGTTGCAGTTCTCTGATATACACCTAGAAATTTTTTTTTTCGAATTTTTTTTGTTTTACTTTCTTAAAGTTTGATATCTTAAGAATGTCTGGTCCAAGTTTCAAGTCAAAATTCTAAAAAATTACGAAGTTATAGCCAAAAACGCACGCCTTCGTTCAAGGAGCGCATATATTGACAAATTTTCAAACGAGTTTTGGTTTTCTAATTTTGGATGATTTTTGAGGTAACGGTATCTGGTACCGAATACTTCCATTTTTTTTAATCTTAATTAAAAAATTAATTACTCCGTTAATTTTAAAATTATTTTAATTAAAAATAATTTCAAAAAAACTTAAAAGTGTATTCTCAAAATGACTCTAAAAAAAATTAAAAAATTGCCCTTTTTTTGCCCTCTCGCTGTATATGCCCCCTCTCTTCCAAGTGAACGGACGTGTTTTTTTTCTTGCGCTCTCGATTTGTGTAATTTTTTGATAAAAACAACCGGTGTTTTATTCTAATTCTTTGATTTTGTGATTAATAAAGATCCCGTTCACTTCGTGTGCATGCAGCTATTCTGTTTTGTGTATTTAATAATTATTAATTTCATATTTTAGTTGTGCTGCTAGTGTTTGCTTTTGCATTTTTTTGCATTCCTCTTTGTGCCTTCTCCGTTTAGCTTGCGCCGTCGCGACAGCTAAACGAAAAGCTTGCTCCCACGCTCACCCGCTCACCCGCTCTCTCACTCTCCCGTTTTTTCAGTGCAGCTGCACTCTTATCTCTCCGCAAAGGTACAGTGGTAAGTCGAAATAATGTCCGCTATTGTCTGTGGTGTTAAAACCTGTAAAAAGGTTATTACCTCTGCCGATCTTACAATCGGCTGCTGGCTGTGCGACAACATTATGCATGCCAAGTGCATTGGTGTTGGGGCTCGGGCGGTAGACGATGTAAGAAAAAACATCGGTCTGCGGTACTGTTGTGAGGCCTGTCGCGAGGTTGAAAGGGAGATGATGTCTTTTATGCGGCAAACCAAAAACGGTTTTAA
>VNJU01010434.1:0-115356 GCA_008042675.1 Drosophila seguyi | reverse complement strand
AAGTGAGCAAAATGGATGGAACTGCGGCTACAGAAGGGAAACGACAAGCAGTTTAATATGTTCCCTGATGATTGTACTATTATGTACATATGTATGTCGCCTCTAATACAAGAATGGTGTCTAAACTTTGCAGGCAGAAATACCTAGGAGTCATCCTAGACAGAAGGATTAATATGTGCCATCAGAGCCAGCTAATTCGCAGTAAAATGAAGGCTGCGGACAAGAAATTAGAATGGCTCTATGGCAAGAGAAGCCGCCTACCTACTAAATGCAAGGCTTTAGTATTAAAACAATTTATTGCCCCCTTGTGGCAATATGCCCTGCCAATATGGGGATCCCTATGTTCCGACTCACACATCAAGGCCTTTCAAAGCACGTACAGCGATGTAATACGGAAGGCACTGGGATATGATAGAAATAGGCTTAGGAGGAGGAGGACTACCAATAAAGTCATACACGGCAAGCACAAGATAAAAACAATTGAGGAGGCCTATGAAGTCGAACAGCTACAAAAGAACGTAAAAATAGACGAGCTAATATTTAACTCTCCGCCTAGATTTAATGAGCTATACCTAAACTGGATTAGGAAAGCCTATAGGGATGGGAGGTGCAGAAATGATACCCTGATTGTTATTTACGGTCAACCACCTTCAATCCAAAAAATCATTATGCCAGACCTACAACAGCCTAATACACTTCCCACAAATGTCTCCCTCACAAGTGCTGCCAAAGCTAAACACCTCAGAAACGTGCAACACATGATGACCCTCATAAATCCACCCAAAACCAAACTAATTTCCACATTATGCCTCACAATTTACTATACAATCCTGAACACTGCTATATTAGCTAGTGAATAAACAAAGACATGCCCTCGCCACGGGTTTACAACCTATCTGTCACATTGATCATGTACTGCAGGACATGCGTTTTAAACTCAGTCACCCCCTGCTATAGCAATTTAAATATTTATATACAGCCAGTAGAGACTACAGAAGGGAAACGACAAGGAGTTAAATATGGGCCCTGATGACTGTACTAATATGTACATATGTATGTCGCCTCTAATACAAAAATAAGACGACAAAGAATGAGAAACACTCTGGCCGCCGTTCTCATGGCAAGTTCGTAGTAAAATGAAGGCTGCGGATAAGAAATTAGAGTGGCTCTATGGTAAGAGAAGCCGCCTACCTACTAAATGCAAGGCTTTGGTATTGAAACAATTCATTGCCCCCTTGTGGCAATATGCCCTGCCGGTCTGGGGAGCCCTCACTTCAAATACACAAATAAAGAGAGTGCAATCGCTACAGAATAGACTAATGAGGAGATCGCTTGGTGTGCACTGGTGCACCAGTAATATCTCCCCGAGAAAAAAATATAACATAAAAGCTGTTGACGAAACGTTTTCCGCCCAAACGACCAGATTTGCCAATGCTATGTCATGGCACCCAAACCAGCTTGTTAGCGAAATCCTGCTAAATGCCTATGTGCCGGCCAGACTTGTCGATGGGCGACCAAGGCTTATGGTACAGTACCAAGAACTCCTCAAACCTCTCCAAGATCATCTTCCTCCCTATGAGGAGCCTTTTAGGCCCTCATATACTACAAGCTATAGCTATAAAGAGGAGAGAAATTAGGGAAAGATTAAGAAAGACGCTAAGGGAGAGCCTTCCCACCCTATTTAGAATTGAAAATTATAAGTCTGACAGCAGTGCAATAAACGAGGAAAATAGAGCCAGGGAAAGGGCGAAACCTGCCACTACTGAACGTTGGGGAGAAACTTTAATCAACCGTTACAAGAGGTATTTCGTTCATGGAACTTCTCAGCGCCATGAAATAGCTGAGAAAATGAAGGGCCAACCGATCTCAATCCAAAGATTAATAATCCCTGACTTCGAAGGAGACGAAGCTTTTGAAAAAGGTGCAAAAAAAAAGAGAACGAACAAATGCGATTGGCAACTCAAAAAAATAGAAGAGCTGAGTTATTAACCCAAATAAGGGAAAACAAAAACAGAATTGCGCGAGCGGCCTGGATGGCCGCCTAGATGCAAGGCTTTGGTATTGAAACAATTCATTGCCCCCTTGTGGCAATATGCCCTGCCGGTCTGGGGAGCCCTCACTTCAAATACACAAATAAAGAGAGTGCAATCGCTACAGAATAGAATAATGAGGAATCGCTTGGTGTGCACTGACGCACCAGTAATATCTCCCTGAAAAAAAATATAACATAAAAACTGTTGACGAAACGTTTTCCGCCTAAACGACCAGATTTGCCAATGCTATGGCATGGCACCCAAACCCGCTTGTTAGCGAAATCCTGCTAAATGCCTATGTGCCGGCCAGACTTGTCGATGGGCGACCAAGGCTTATGGTACAGTACCAAGAACTCCTCAAACCTCTCCAAGATCATCTTCCTCCCTATGAGGAGCCTTTTAGGCCCTCATCTACTACAAGCTATAGCCATAAAGAGGAGAGAGAAATTAGGGAAAGATTAAGAAAGACGCTAAGGGAGAGCCTTCCCACCCTATTTAGAATTGAAAATGATAAGTCTGACAGCAGTGCAATAAACGAGGAAAATAGAGCCAGGGAAAGGGTGAAACCTGCCACTACTGAACGTTGGGGAGAAACTTTAATCAACCGTTACAAGAGGTATTTCGTTCATGGAACTTCTCAGCGCCATGAAATAGCTGAGAAAATGAAGGGCCAACCGATCTCAATCCAAAGATTAATAATCCCTGACTTCGAAGGAGACGAAGCTTTTGAAAAAGGTGCAAAAAAAAAGAGAACGAACAAATGCGATTGGCAACTCAAAAAAATAGAAGAGCTGAGTTATTAACCCAAATAAGGGAAAACAAAAACAGAATTGCGCGAGCGGCCTGGATGGCGCGTATAGCAGCTGAACCTAACACTCTAAAAGCTACACAGGAGGAGCATAAAATACTTGATGATAACCTGATGGGCCTGGAGGTGCGTCTCCTAGACTATTTGGACCAGCAAATGATAACGGAAGCGGCACTTACCCTGGAAAAGAAGAAACAAAATTAATAAACATGTCCTAAATGACTAAATAAACTCCACTAACCTGACACATAAATGTATCCTACTGGTAAATGACTTCGCCGGTCTGCTCCATGACTTCCATACTGCTGCCCCTGTTTGCCCTTTTGATTAAAAAAGGCAAATAATATATAATTAGTTAAATGTCAAATGTTAAATGTTCAAGTGTCTGTTAAATAATGTCAACAAACTGACTAAAAGTAATACAAGTGAGCAAAATGGATGGAGCTGCGGCTACAGAAGGGAAACGACAAGCAGTTAAATATGGGCCCTGTGACTGTACTAATATGTACATATGTATCTCGCCAAAAAGAAGTATACGGAAACTAAATCACGAAACTAGGGAAGCGGAGTAAACGACGGATCTGTCCACGACCCGCTTGCCACAAATTAAATTTATGTGATGCGAATTTTAACAGCTGTGCAAAAATGCCAGTATTGTTTAACTTGTTTACACATAAATAAAGTAATATAATTAACATTTTTAAAATGTAACGATGATAAATTTTTTGGGTGTTGTTTTTGAATGTTTTTTTTTTATGTCGATGTTCACCAATGCATTGATGTTTTCGGTCGAACTTGCATCACTAAAACACACAAATAATGTATCAAACTAATTTTTGGAATATTATAGTGGTGGTAGTATAGCTATACACGATGTGTTTATTAAAGGCAACACATCGATACTTATATCGATATGTTTAGTGAATAAAATTACCTTTTGCCCAAGTTTTAAACATTTTGGGGCAGTTTTTCGTAGTAACGCGACAAAAAAGTCAAAGCATCGATATACCGATAGAACCATCTAGGCGATAATCCATGTTTTTTATCAATATGGTAAGGAGACATTTTCCCCGTCAGATTTGTCTTATTTAATGGTCAGCGGGAAAAAACTTAAAAACATCCGGCAGCGGAAATTACGTCAAAAAATATTTAATTTCACTGTTTTTAACGTATTTTCACCTGGTCAGAGATAAAGCCATAAAAAGTGTCAAACTATTAATGTAAAACTGTAACTGTAAGACTGAAAATGTAGAATAATGTATGTATGTATATTGTATATAATTTATATGTATAAGAAATGTATTGGTAAATATGGTTAGTGAAGAAAATTACCATTTGCCCAAGTTTTATACCTTTTGGGGCAGTTTTTCGTAGTAACGCTACAAAAAAAGTCAAAGCATCGATATACCGATAGTACCATCTAGGCGATAATCCATATTTTTATCGATATGGTAAGGAAACATTTTCCGTCAGATTTGTCTCATTTAATGGGCAACGGGAAAAAACATTTCAAAACATCAGGCAGCGGAAATTACGTGAAAAAATATTTAATTTCACTGTTAACGTATTTTCATCTGGTCAGAGATAAAGCCATGGAAAGTGTAAAACTATGAATGTAAAACTGTAACTGTAAAACTGTAAATGTAGAATAATGTATGTATGTATATTTATAATGTATGTAATTTATATGTATAAGAAATGTATTGGTAGATGTTAAAACTGAATTTTCATAATAATATATAATTATATTTATGTGCACTACATTTTAAGTGCTGTTTTAATTGAGTTTTTTGAAACATTAAAAATGTATTCCTATCAAAACAGTTTACAGATTATATTATAAAATATAATTATATAAATTTATTATATATATTTCACAAATGTTTAACATTTAGAAATATAGTGGAAAAAATACCAAGCTATTGGATTTTAAGAGGAGGATTGTACAATGTTCAATGCATGCCCATCAAAACTTTTAAAACGCCGTTCTTAAAGGTCTAATTTTGAAAATTAGTGTCCACAACAACATAAAATCTACTGGAGCAATCGTTATGTAATTTAAGTCTAAAATCTCTAAAGTCCTTCATTTTTTATTTTTTGTTGTAAATATGTTTTTTATTTTACTAAGCTAAAGTAAAAGAAAAATTTTAATGTTGTCTTAATTTATGGTATTTAAAGGGTTAAGTTAACTTAATTCATTTCGCCACAGAAAGGTTTTCAACCGTTTAAACGCGTTTTGTACAAAATTACCTCTATACCCCATTCTCACATTATATGTACATAAGTGGTGATTCTGGAAAATTGTCTTACATCAAGTCAGTAGATTACCAATAATTTATGAAGCCCAAATAAAACATATATTGTCAAAATAAAGCTTTAAACTGTATAATTTATAAGTATAAATAAAAAATTAAAGTAATATTTTAAGAGTGCAGTCTAGACTTCCTGAAAACTATGCCGATAAAATTTAGAAGTAAAAAAATCATAAATAAACAAATAGGCATACTAGAACGGATAGGACCGAAAGGAGTTTTAAGAAATGAAGAATAAAAGGACAAAGTACTAGACTTCTGTCTTCTGACTGAATGCAATTCCGACACCATCTCTTGCGTGGGAAAGGTAAATTGGTTTACCAAGAGAAGAAAACTAATAAATTATGTGTGGTCACAAAGGACTGCAGGCAGGACAATAGAAAACAATTATAAATTGTGAGGAAAAACGTTAGAGTTACTCAGAAAATGCGCAAAATTGCCGAGAAGGGTTCAACAGTGCTGCCAAAGGATTGGGTATTCTGCTGGCTGTTGTGTAATTTACGGGCACTCAGGATTAGGCTGACCATTATCAAACAGCTGCATTTGACCTCCCAGCATGGATGAGCCGCATGCCTTTTGTCTGCTAAGGCACACTGTGCATTTTAAAAACTACTGCAAACAGGCCATCCAGTTGTAATGGTTTTCATAAATTTTGAAAAAGTTAATAATGGTTCTTAATATATATAGAAACTGATGGAAAAAATCAACCAGCAGATTGTTAAAATATTCTTTCTCGTGTGCATCTCAAGACTGTGGTTCGTATCCAAAGACACATGTGTATTTTTGTGCGACACTACTCTGGCAGCTGACAGGAAGTATAATGACAAATTAACTCGAGGTTGAGTTCTAGTCGCGAGGTGGGACATTACTTACACATTAGAGTCTTATTTTTATAGTTGTTGAAAATTTTTTAATGAATTTTTAGAGAAGGCGCAAGTGTGCAAAGAAAGGAAAATGTTGAAAGGGGAGCGTCAGTAGAAAATGTAACGGTGAGTTAGGAGGAGATGTGAAAAAAAAAACTTTCTATTTAGTCGTTTTCAAGTGCGTGTGGAATGCCCTTTTTTTAAGAAAATGGTTTCCGCCAAATCGCATATAGGACATCCGACGGGACGTAACATGTTGTGCTGCTTATTTACTACGACCAAATTAGAGACTAGGTCCTTTTTTTCGTATCCATTTTAAGCTGTGTATTCGTATATTTTACTGGACATTCTTTGCTATTGACATCCTTCATCTTATCCTCCAGCGGGATCGTCGCTAGGATACCCTTTATGCTACTTTAGAGACGTCGTCCTGTTATTTGATGCCTTGTTAACTTTCATCTGCGGTACCGGCAACGGTGGTAGTGAGGGGTAAGAATTTCACTTGTTTTAGCTTGTTTTTCAATGAATGGCCTTTCCTGCTACGACAAGGTGGCCGTTGGCACTGTTCGTTTTTCCTTTTAATGAAATGTGAAGTACGCCTTCGTTCTACAAATTTCTTCTTCATTTAGTTTTTTTAAGCTTGCTTGGTACTATTTTTTTTTTTTATTTCTTGGATGGCGATAAGTCCAGTGCGTGGTATTTGCTTTCATGTGACATGAGTTTATTAGCTTTGAAAAGGTGCGGATTGGGATGGGGCGTTCTTGGATATTCCTTTAGAGGCTTTGGGTTACCTGGGTAGCCAATGTATTTTGAAAATAAAACAATTATTTGAGGAGCATAGCAATTGAGAAAAAAATATTCTAAAATTATAAAAAATTGTGCAAAAGTAACCTTAAGACAATTATATAATTAATTAAAACAATTACAATCACATACAATTATTTTTAATTTTAAAGCAATACTGAAAAAAAGACTAATGAAGTGGGCATTTGCAGTGTTTGGGTAATAAAGCTGCAAATATATAAGCCCTCATGAAAATATTTTTCTACATTTAAGAAAAATCGCCCCAACACTTAAGACAAATTTTCCATGGATTAAAGGCAAAGCATCATGAAATCAAGACAAGCCACCATAAACACAATTTGAGCTGGTCTATTTTTCGTGAAACTATGGCAAATTTCCCTAAAATGTGTACTAACAAATCTTGCACTGGGTTGATGTGAGCTTGACAGCCAACTCTTAGATATGTATGTGCTCTTCGTTCATTTTATTAATTGAGGAATATTTCCATATTTAGGAGAAGTTGCCCTTAAATAAAGAAAATGTACGTAAATTTAAAAAAAACTGCCCTAGATTTGAGGAAAATATTTATCTCATCTTACAACATATTTTCTCGCCTTTGCAAAACAGGAGTTTTAGGGCTAAGATTTCAGAAATTGTTTTCCCTGATCTTTAAGAAAATTTTTCAAATTTAGGGCGGACTCACCTTTGCATCGTTTTTGGGGCGACGTATACTTAAGAAATCTGCACATGGATCACATAGTCTGAATGTTTGTTATATATTTATAAGACCCCCCTTGAAATATTTGAGTAAGCACAGCGGTTTTAAAGGACAATACTTCATTACAAAAGCTCTTAAATGGTTGTTTATTGTGTACAAGTGCTCCTGCTGTTAAAAAAAATGGGTTTAGCGCCATTCCTTTTTTTGTATTTGTTTTCCCTTACTTCTATTGGTAAACTTCAACTGTTTTGTTTTTGTTTTTGCGATTTACCTGAAATATGTAAATAACTTTCCACACCCCAACAGGGTATTATAATTCTAGTTTGAGTATTGCACGGCAGCGAATGGGTTTTTTTCGATCCTATAAATTATATATATTTATAATTATGAAAATGTAAAGCGAAAATAAAAAAAAATTGTTTTTTATTACAAAAATACAGCATCAACTTGTAAGAAGTTGAAATGACTTCTCTAACGTAGTAACAGCTAAATATAATTCAACAAAAGGTTATTTACTATTCTTAACTACAACGCGACTTCCTCACACCCTTGAAGGCGTGCCTTTGTCGCAGCTTATAAAAAACAATAACTAGTAGACTGTGCTGTGTGCGTGTGGGTTTGAATAAAAAATTTATGCTTTAGCTTGGTTGGCTGACAGGAGACAGGACATAGACATGTGTCCTTTATAACAACTGACAGAAGCATACATACAGTTTGAGGATAAAAAGTATGTGCATTTTATGCCCAGCTTAAGTTGCCTAACAAATTTTCATGAGCCCACGAAGCACTTCCCCTTCGTGAAGCCTAAGAACATTCCAACTTATTGGGACGATTTTTTTGGTTGGGGTTTAACACGTCTTACCTGGTTTTTATATACATATTGAATGGATACGCTTTAGAACATTGTCGTATAATTGTCAATTTACCGGATTTACTTTTATGCTAAGGAAATAGCAAGGTTGGTTTACCGGTGGGATCAAACTGAGTATAAATCTAGGCAGAATTTAGCCAGGAAATATTTTCTTGTAGCGAGATTTGCACCAATTTCATTTGGTTGTTCAGCTTGAGACAATCCTAGAAAGTTACGCCGATATCCTTCTTGGAAGAGAAATAGTTCAGTTACCAAGGGTCCAGTTTCAAAGAGCAAGATGCGGCATTTGCATATCCTTTGTGTAAGATTTAAATACCTAGGGTGGGTATACATTAGGTAAGCTATTGACAAACTGTGCAGTGTTTTGGTGGTAGCACTTTTGTCAATGTAAGGTGATCCAAAGGGATTATATAGGTTTCCTTACTATAATTTTGTCAAAGCGTGTGTTATTTTATGCCTTATCTTTGCAAATCAAAGACTAAGACAAATTAAGCAGTAATCAAAAATAAAGATTTATATTTCATTATTCGCACCCAAAAGCCTCCGCATACAGCATACAATAAATAAAGAAAAAATAAACGCCTAAAAAAACGGACATTAAAAAAAGCAGGTCATTTTATAAGCTTAACTAGCGATTTCTAACCTGCTCAAGCAAGTGTTATGGAAAACAATTGGAAAGTATCCATTGTGTAAGACAACTGATCGAATTGCGAACAACAACCGTGAAAATGCCAATAAATCAACGCACCTACATGAAAGGTTAAGCCGTTCAATTGGTAAAGACCTAATTTCCAAAGAACTGAACCGAAGCATTGAAAATCATGAAACTATAAATCTTTGTAAACAATCCTATAAGAAACGCACTTCAGAATTGAAGAACCATTAAAATCTAAGGAAAGGATTTCGAGTAGGATTATTTTGTGACTGGGGAGAAAAAAGGGGAATAAAAAATATAGGATTTAGAAGTCAGTAGAATGTGTACGACTTATTGGCCTACAAAGTACTGCAGGTCGAAAAAAACCTATCTACCGTGTTTGAAAAGGTATCACAATATTCTGCCTGTCATTCCTAGTTTTAATAGTTTCAAATATCAAAAGGCAATAAAATATTTGTAATGCATATACAAATACAAAGAGTTGAGGTAACATAACCCATAATCCCGAATACCGTAATATCTTGTTATATAATTCTTAATCTGCTCTGCATATGCCACCCAGGTACAGCTGTCTACGACTTAAGAGCAATTTGGTTCTTCAGTTTGCAGTTTCAGTGAAATAATTCATGTATATCTTTACCGCCCTGTATTCTTGATCAAAGGTTTAGAATTGTTTTGGGTACAAGGTGTGTGCAAGGGATTATGCATATTGATGTACTCTTCATTCGACCATTCGGTTGGTGTACATCTGGTTAGAAATAAACAATTAAAAACAACCCAAGAAATAATGTAAAATAAAATAATAAAAATACAGACTAGGGAGGCTGTGGTCAAGTGTGTACCATACATCTTGTGGTAACATTTGACTAGATTTAAGGAAACGATTAGTGCGAACGATATGTAGATAAGTCGACCGCTTGATTAATCGCAGTTCTTTTTGGAAGAAGATTGTAAGATAACCATATGTTAAGTCGTGTTAGTTTAGCAAAGATGTAAGAGCCCGATATTTTAAAATAAAGTAATTATAAAAAAAAATAATCAGTAAAAATAAAGTGATGTAAACTAGTGGACTCGAGAGAAATATAAAAGTTTCTGGGTATAAGCCACTGTATTTTGCACAACCAGATAAAGCATATTTATGATCTTTTCAGCTTTTAATGGTTTGTTTTAATATGTTTAAGTCTCAAAAAACTAGGTACAAATCAATATTACAACAAACAACATGGCAACGAAAAGTAAACACGTCATATGTGAGATCCCAAACACCATTAAAGGGTTCAAGTGGTCATTTCAGGCATATCCCTTTACCGAAGAAAAGGCCACCAACTGTTCGTGCCTATAATTCGAATTTAATCGGAATAGTTACTATTTGTTTGTAAGCCAGTTTGAGTTTTTGTTAGGGGTTAGACAGGGCAAATAAAGAAAAAGGCAATAAACTGGGGCTAATTTCGGGTGTTTCTGTATTGCTTAGAAACATGCAATCATTATCTCTCAGAAAATGATAAAAAAAGAACGGGTCTTAACGTGTGTAGAAGGGTTAAATAAAATAAGCCATAGCTCTTTAGCAGATTGTATTTGAATTAACTGCAATGGAACTGAATTTTTTCATAACGAAGGGTTAATTGGTGATTGAATTTTCTGCTGAAAATATTTTGCATGTGAAATACGAAGTGGGTACAGATTAAGCGCCAACGATAATGGTCATGGTCTGAAGGCGATTGAGAAATTCATATTAATAAAACGCCCTGCACAATAGCGGTTAAATGCCTTTGCGTGACAAACGCAAACTGTCAGCACCAGGTAGGTTTTAATGGGTTTCCCCTCTCGTTCTGAAAATTTGAACGGAACCAATACATTTTGGGAGACCCAAATCGTATGAACGTGCCATAAATCAAACGTAAATGTTAGCTTGATGATTTCGCGTTATAAACAGTGAACTTTTTGTTTAGGTAAAAAGTTCGGCTTTGTTTATGTAGCGTCGAAAGTTAATAGTGTCCAGCCCACACATGTGCGTTAACAGTTTCCTATCTTCCCCGTCTACATCAAAACTACAAAAACATCACGGCAAACCAGAACATGTATCCTAGGCCATTAATCAAACTATCTCACGGGAGCATCACACTCAATGAAAGCCTGCAAGTAAGCCGTAGAATCGGGGGTATCTGTGTCTTTCAGTGACAGATATTTTCCTGGAACTTTATACGCCATGGAAAAAACGGACATTTTTTTTAGCATATCTATGTGGTCCCAATAGTAAACGGAGAAAATTGAGAAATTTCGCAGACACATGTTTGAGTAACGAGAGACCACAAAAAAGCTGAGCCGGAGAACTGTTTTTGCTTTTTTACCACAGGCTATTTCGATTACACTTCTACTGGGAAAAAATGCTGGTCTAAATTAATGTGTTATAACGTTATCGAATGCACTTTAAAATACTTTCTGAAGCAAACCAAAATAAATGTGCATATGTATATTCGTGTTATCCATAAAAACAAAGTCAAAGAATTTAATTTAGATTGTTTTTATAACCTTTTAAAATATTATAGGTCATGTAAGACAGTTCAGCAAACTTTGCCATTATACCTAAACCAATTCAACTAATTGAAGGGAAGCCTTCTTACGATACAAATATATCGATAGCAGGAGAGACTAGACTATCAAAAGATGGGATTTGTCCAGAACTCAATGGCCTACCAATAAAAAATCCCATTAGAAACACACGCCGTCGTCAAAAGCCAAAGACAGATACGAAGGTCTCTTTAGTCATGTAATAAATGATCTATGTAATTGACTTATATGCCAAATACTACTAACAAAAGTTTGGCCTTAATGCGTTTATCTGAAAGTGACCCAAAATCATCTACCCCATACGCCCAGACACCCTCCATGCTACGCTTTTAACATAAAAAACAAGAAAGTCGGCAACAAATTCCAAGCCGTACATTTTATACCTTAAGACTCTTAAAAAATAATTTGCATTGTAGTTTTATTTATGCAAGTGTAATACGCAAGCCGAAAACATTTTATTTTGAAGCAGTATATAGGTAAATAAATGGTCGAAACAAAGCAGACTCTTGCAAAAATGATAGAAAGAATACAAAGTTCTTGCAAAATTGCTTCACCCTCAGTAAGAGTATAAAAACCATAAGGAGTTTTCTTTTTTTGTAGGCAAATTTCGATAGTGGCTGTAAGAAGTTGATTGCAAGGGGAGCTAAACGCAATATTGAGTGTGTGCTATCCCACGACGAGGGTGCAAATAAAAATATTAACAAACTCCCACACATGTCAACTAACCCCTCGGAGAAGCCCGCTTATCCTAGCCAATTCGCCTTGTGCGCCATTTGGGGACCAATGCATTAGCATGTTCCTGAATTACCCTCGATTTCTTTGAGTTTTTGTCTTTATTTTTTTAAACGTGTTTATCGAATTGAGTTATCTTTGGGGCAATTCAACGGTAACTTATTTAATGACCTGGTTGCTGTTTGTTTAATATAAAATTCACTTAAATGCACTTCTTGAAAAAAATAAGGTAAATTTGTCGACTGTTATTTTGGTTCGACTTGTTTTTTTAAGCCACCCACCCAGACGGCTCATCCTATCCCTTAAATTAGGCAAACAGTCCAAAGACTACGACGTTACTTGCAAAAATAAAATAAATATTTTAAGAAGGTCTTAGGGTTTGTGTGTCCTAATTATATGAGGGCGTGAAATGTGCTGTATCATGGAACAGTCTCATTTTGGAAACGGTAGAGATCTAGGTAAAGGGCTTAAGCATTGCCCTTTTTAAGTGAAAATTCAAAAATATTTGAAGTTAAGATATAAATATTAAAGCGAGAATTAATAATAACTATTTAATTTTAAAATCCCCTCAGCGATAAAAAAAGTAAATAAAAAAATGTTCACAAGCCATCAGCAGTTGTAAAAACTCCCTAAATTAGCATACACTCGAAAGTCTATAATAATGAATTTTCTTATCTTCAAGAAGCGCTGTTCTCAATTGCAGTATTCTGCATTGTCCCCTTTTTGCATAACGCTGTAGGCCCTAACGATATAGCTCGTGTAAAACCTAATAGGGGACCCTTTTCATTTATAATTTTGTATACGTTTGGCATTAAAATAGAAAGAGGGAAAAAATGGTATTGGAAACATGCAAATGGCGCGCCCAAACTACGAGCAGAAAACGTTGGTCTGCGAAATCATTGTTTGGTCGAAGCGCCGTATTCACACAGCCAACAAAATTCATGCAGGGATATGCTGCCGTAGCACGTAATCAGTCACAGAAATGCCGGCCTTTTGTTTGCAGCCTGAATGAAGCCAAAGGGAACACAAAATCATCAAGGACGGAAAGAGAACCATAGACCTCCGCTTGGGGTCATCGTAAGGTCAGCAACGGGATTTTCATGCCATTGTTGACAAGGGATGCAACTCACTCGCATATACACATTTTGCCTGCTTTTCGGGCAGTTTTCACGTTTTTTTCATTTCTTTTCTGGGATGCTGAAAAATTTTGCCATGCTTTTTAAAACAATTTTTTATCTGGGACCATGCAAAAGAGGATTCGAGGAGGATGCTACCGACACGCGACGTGTTGAGTAGTAGGACCGCGTTTGAAGTGTGCCAAGAATTAAGCGTGCCTTCAGCCGCCTCTCCACTAGAATTTTTTGTTAAACCCTCTATTTTTTGTTGCTTTCGGCGATCTCTAATCGTATCTGCATATGTTGCGTAAATTGATATGCTGCATCGCAGATCCTTGTGCGTGACCAACTCAAATATATTTCTTTTTGGGAGTAGTCTAGATGCAGGAACATTCGCCATTTTTCTTTAACCCCATTCAGTGAGGGGTGTAACTTTAACGGGGTGGCTGTTCATTGCTGAAAAGGGGTGGACATTATGCATATATGGTGGGTTCTTACTCTCTCTTAAAGGGTGGGCATTATGCATAACGCTCTTCATGAGGGTTGATGTTTCAGGAAGCAGTAGACGTCTGCTTATATATTACCAATACCTATTCCCAAATGCTATGTGACCGTTGCCAAATTTTGTATAGTTGCTACCGCAAAACTGGTTCACGAATTCAGAATTTTAGATATACAAAACTAGTAGTTAAAGCTACAACAATAACTACATTTATTGAGAAATTATAGATTGAAATAGGAAAAAGTAACGTACACAAACTTGGAATTATAACTTTATTAAGTATAACTTTATTAAGTATAACTTTATTAAGTACTCGATGGTATTCAACAAATTTTTTGTTGCTGTTGACTGAGCGCATAGCAGAAAGTTTTAATTTTGAAATCTTGGAAGCTGAACAATTTCGGTTAAAAAATTTAAAATTCTTTTCAAAAAGGCAGCTTACAGTCTTGACTGTTAAAAACCTTGAGTCCTGCGCTTAAGGAAAATATACGAGATATATATTTCATTAATTCGTTTTATATTTATAGTGCAGTAGATTATTTTTCAGAGGTCGTACATCATTTTTTATTATAGTAACAAACTGTTATCGTCGCAGCTCTGATGGCATGTATAAAAAACAGTCCAGAAAAATAGCTTTCTAAATGCAACAACATATAATTTTTTAAAATAATATACAAATATACAAACTGATCGTTTATATATTGATTGAAAATGTATACAAAACTAATGTTTCTCAAAAGCTTTCAATAAACTTGTACTATTCATAATATGCCTTAAACTAATAGAGTGGGAAATATTAAAATAAAAGGAAGAAACATAAGGAACCACAGCACGCGACTGAGAAAATCGGTGGGGGATAAAAAGAACTAGAGGTTGAGGCATATTAAAAATCCTATTAAAAAACGCACACAAGGTACACATATACAAAACGAACAACAAACAAGCATCTCGGATCGACGGAGCGGCGGAGCGGCACAAGCGTATTAAAAGAGATTTACCTATAAAAATACAAAAAAAATAGGTAGGCAACTGCGGATGAAACGAGACACAAATTCGAAATGATAGGGGAACACTACTGTCGAGAGGAGAAACGTCCGCCAGTCACGAGATCAAGGAAGATGGAACAAGGAAGCTGCAACTTTTTAGAATCGTAAAAAGTGTGCTCACAGCATTCGAGGGTGGCACGCGACGGCGATCTTGATCCTGATCTGGCTTCGTTTCCTAACATACCTGGAAACGCTCTCTTCGACGACTACTGCACTTTGTCTTCCCCGATTTGGTATTCTGTTTTCCTTCCTCTTGGTTTTTTAGAAACAGCTGCCATGCGACTGGCGCATTCCAATCTCTGGGGCGGCGACATTTTTAAAGTGTTCATTAGTCGCACGTTTACATATCCAAATTGTCAACATGCCAAGGAGATGGAAGAAAAACCGAAGGGGAACGCGTGCCTTGTGGCTTTTAATTGCTGTTGCCTATGGGGGCGGAGGCGAGAGTTGGGATGCTACTTCTGCCATTGGGGATTAATGTGCTGCACACTTCGTTTGACAGCCGAGTGGTTTTGTCTGCAAGCGATTCCCCAATGCCCCAACAACTTCTAGTTTCAACTCCGCTGGCTGTTTATCTTCTGTTTTCTCCGTTTTCACTGTCAATTTTTTGTTTGATTTGTCATTTGATCGCGAGCACAGTTGGTACGATTAAAAAATTTAAACGTCCCCTCGGAAAAGGTATTCGAATTTTTATGAGAACAGGAACGTGGTGTGGCAAAACAAAAAAAAAATATATACATAAACAAAAATCTATTTTTACGTTAATAATTTTTTACGTTAAAAATAATTACGTTCTTAATTCTAAAATAATTCTAAAAAAGTTTTAATTGCTGGATTTTCGGGAAGCCTTACAAACACAATTACGATAGGAGGAGAAATTCAAAACTATGTATTATTTCTCATAGTTATGGGTTTGCTCGGTATTTAGTGTGGGGTTGCTGTTCTGACGTGACCCGTTTTCTGGTTTTCTATAGTTTTCACACAAAATATATACAAGCGTTCGATGTACAGTATAAAATCACTTTTAAAAACTGTGGCTATTGTTGCGTCAGCTTGGTCCTTTGTGTATTATCCTTTGTCCTGAATATAACGACAGTCACCCAGAATGTTTCTCTCCATGGCTTTGAATATTTGCCACGCTGTATGTGTGTGTACGTTTGCCTAAGGCCAGAGGTCATCTAAGCGACACACAACGGCTCAGCTGTCGTTCCTAAATTTTAGATTAAGGGGTTTAAAGCAGTCGTAAAAATTCGGAGGAAACTAACCTCAAACTAAATATCCGCTTTAGACTATACAAACTCATATTAAGATGGACTGCGCTGCAGTATTTGGTAAAAGAAATCTACATTTTTAGATGTTTTATTGCCAGTAATGTATTTATCTCTAAGCAGCAAAACGAATTGTCAAAACTAGAGCATATGATTGCATACGAACAGCCGTTTGTGTTGCATGAACGTCAATCAATCCTTTAAAATAATTGATAAACATTAGGGATACATCCTTCTAGAATTGTTCTTTTTTGGCGGCAATTCCGGACCGACCGATGACCTAGGCTTGACCAGCTGTTCTTCCCTTCGAGTTGCCATTTTAGGGGTTGATCGAAGTTATGCTGGTCATGCGAAAAGGCAGACTAGACTGACCAACGGAACCGCCAAGAGGCCTTGCGTCACTGGGCCGCTGGATACGGCATTCGAGGGTTAGAAAACGGTGAGAATTCATCAAATAAGGATGATACAGAATATCCTGTAATATTTGTTCGAATTTTTGCTACAATTCGAGCATCCTAAATATTTTGGGTAAGGGTTGTTCAAAATTGGAGGTGCTTAAGTGCACTAGCCTTTTGCGTCCACCCTCTATATCCTCTGGCTATTTTCAGAATAGAAATTACGGAACTCTTACTGAATTCCTGCCAATTTTAGTCATATCCCTTTAAATCCTTTCGTTGTGCACGTGCTAAAAAGTCGTTGCAACCCTATAATCAGCCCAGGCGATCTCCCCCTCGGCAAATAAAAAAATCCTTGGTTCTATTGTATTTCTGTCATTGGAAATTTTTTTGTATCAATTTTCAATATTTTCACCCATTTTCAAGTTGATTTTTTCCAACTCGTCGTTTGGTGGTGTGTGGACCATTGATTAGGTCCGACGATTTAATGAAAGGGCACGAGTGTGCCTCACAGTTGTGATTTGCACCACTTTGCCATGCTGCCATAAAAAAGTAATTTTTTCCCATTTTTAAAACATTTTTTTTTTAAATTTGCCGTACTATTGTTCTTAGAACGGGGTAACAAAAATAACGACTGAAAAGGAAAAGGGACACAGATGTGGGAGCGAGGGGCGAACGTGTCCTTAATGTGTCACACTTGATTATTATGAGCACCGCAACAATCGGAGGTTGGCATGTGAATGGTGTTTTAGGGGTCTTCTAGTTACACAAATTGAAAAAAAAATTATTATATTTTCCATTTTATATATATAAAGGATATGAGGAGCAAGCCTTATGAAGGGTTTTGTGAAAACCCATTCCGTCTTGGGTAAACAAAGCCAAAAATATAGCCGCCTCCAGTAGTTTCTATACTGATTTACCCAATAGTTGATCTTTGAACGCATTTCCCGAAAATCGACTTTTATAAACTTTCTGGCAAGACTTCTACCAGTAATGTTCTATACTAGCTTTCATAGCTTCTCCGAGGTTGCGTTTTTACACCTTTTAACAGGTGAAAAAACGTGGTTAAAAATTTAACATTAAAAAAAAAAATCGTAAATTTAAAACAATTTTTTAAATAAAAAAATCGTGCTCGGAGAAGCATAGCAAAGAAACAATGAAAATGATTAAAATGAATTATTCTCATTAAATACAAGTGTAAGGGTAGAAGTCATACCAGAAACTTGACTCAAACTCTTTTTTTTCAACACTACTTGAACCACTTATCAAAAACGCATAAACATGTCTGATTTGTGCAAGTTTAAAAATTTAAATGATTCCGGGCACTTAACTAGAAGACCTCCTTAAATAATGAGAGCAAATTTATTTTTAGAGTAAAAGGGTCTTTTTAATGTCAAGCTTGCTTTTTGAAACTGAACACCTAAGAAAATATTAATGGTGAAATCATCTAACTTAAGAGGGCTGTCTATTTATTGCAGTGTACATACTCACAGGAATTTCTTTTATAATTGTCAAGTTCTTTTTGACTCCAATAAGGGCCTGCTCGTTTCTACGAATGAAAATTAATTCACAAGTGTAGAAAAAAATTAACAAAAATAAGAAGCAGAAAGCAAAACACTTTTTCATTTACCCCAACTGCTCAGCAGTCCCCAGATTTTCATCTCCTCCGCTCCTTTATTCTCGAGCCCATTGGCCGCTAACCATACTCCACAGTGAAGGCACTTTACTCGAAAGCTGGGATACTGGACCCTTGCGTTCCTCTTTCTTCTTTCCTCATCTTCGCCATTCGTAAAAAATTAGATTCATTTGTGCGCGTTTGCTTTATTATTTAAATTCCGACGTTATTTTTCTAAATTTTCGTCCTGCTGCTCGTCGCCCCGCTACAGCTACAAAAATGTTAATGGAAAATGCTGCTAACGTCGAAAAAATGGTTAAGCAAACAAAGATTTCAAACTTAGAGGTTGTCTAAGCTGCTTTCAACTCGAAGGACACGCGAAAAGGATGTGCTGGGCGCAGTTGCGTAAATTGAAAACCGGGCGCCGA
Source organism: Drosophila seguyi (assembly GCA_008042675.1). Lineage (NCBI taxonomy): Eukaryota > Metazoa > Arthropoda > Insecta > Diptera > Drosophilidae > Drosophila > Drosophila seguyi. The sequence goes on along the minus strand of VNJU01010434.1, from coordinate 96,644 downwards.
CGTTCGTGCGGCGTTAAACCTACACCGTTTTTCTCTACTCCTGCTAGTACATGCTCTGAATGCCCGGCGGCTCATTTTAAGTGAAAAATGAGCAAGAAGTGAAATGAAACAATGGACATAGAACCAAGACACGTAAAAAAATCGTGGCCAATTTAAATTTTTCTTCCTGCCCGCGGTTCTTATGGCCATTTTTGGTGGGTTAATGTGCTGTTGGGGTAAAGTAAAAAAAAAAATGACCATCAGGAAAGAAAAAAGGTGATATAGTAGAAAAATTACATTACATTGGGGGCTTCTCTTTTCCATCCTTAGTCAACCGAATGAGTTTTTTATTAGACCAAGAGCTGATAAATAATGACGAAGCATAGCAGAGACAAACTTAGAGACTTTAAATGCTAAAAACAAAACCTGCACACATTTGTGATGGACCGAAGCTTCCCATAACCTTTATGAACATAATTTTAGGAAATATTTTGTCCACCAGGATATCTTGGTTGTGTCTTAAATATGTGCACTTTGTGCCAAAACTTTACTCGCAGTTTGCCTTTATATTTTTCGTTTTAATTTCTGTTTGCATTATCGTGTTTCATTTCTTGTTTATTCTACGACATTCGCCCGACGATGTTTTTAATTAGCTGCTGACCATTATGTGTTATAAAGACGAAGATGGGCAGCAAGTGTTCATTGTCCTGTCATTTGCATAGCAAACTTTGACTCGCTATGCCATTATCGCGTATCTCTGTTTTTTAATTATATTGCAAGACAATAGAAATTAAATTTTCACACGAGTTCACGCGAATAATTCCCATTTTCAGGGCAGACGCCACAAATGCTATATGACATTACATCGACGGTTTGATTTCAGCCAAAAATATAAAATGCGAGTAGACATTATAAACATTTTATCCAACTCCTCTGTAAATACGTAAGGCAACCCAACGTAAATAATAACCTTTTCGACAACCCCTTTACACTCCACTTTTTCAAATTAGCCAGCAATTAGTGGTGTCATCAGCGACAAACACAAACAATCAAACAAATCAACCCTTTTCTCTTTGGATTCTATTAAAGGGTGACATTTAATAACCCATTAAATGTTGCTTAAGAACCAGTCGAATGACTGGGGTAGTTAGGGCATATCGTCTGTACCGCTGTCATCGCGAAGACCTGACACACTTATCAAATACAAAGAAAACAGAATGTTTTGTTAACGAAAATAAACCTGGCAAATAAATACATTTATATATATTTTTTCTCAATATTTTTTTTTTTAAGGGTACGATAAAATTCTAGAGCCTTGGACTCAAGAAGCAGGACTAGAAGTTTATCAATATATAAAAAGCACATTATTATATGGGTAAGGGCTAGAAACCGTCCGGAATTAAGAATAAATAAACCAAGTTAAAAGTTGACAGGCGACTCGTCTAAAGAGTCCAAGCTAAATTCCCTTCGTCGCTGCTGTTTTTGTTATCTGTTTTTGACAAACAAATCCTAAGGCGAAGAAGCTATCGTTGTGCGTGGATACGCTCGCTAGCCAACCTCCCAAAACGCATCTTAGAGCTTTCTTGAATGCTTTCTCGTCCGCTGGCCTAGAAAATTGAAATATTTTTTGCTTTGGATGTTGGGAAAATTCAAATGCAGAAAAGAAGAGGCCCAAGAAAAGCAGAAACCCTAGATGGCGGTATGTGAACGCGTGTCCGACTCTGAGCGCAAACGCGTAGAAGCACACAGGCTCACGTGCGTCCTGTAGGTGTTGCCCTGCAAGACAGCTGGCAAGCCGATTTCATTTGGCACAAACCAATTTTCGTATCAATAAAATCGAAACTCTGTTAAGGGTCTTCGGTTTTCGAATCGAAATCGAAATTTGGCCGCTTTCCCTTTTCAAAAGGCACAAGAACCCAAGTGGGGCATGACAAAGGCACTAATTGTACCGCTGAATGACGAAACGAAAACTGTTCGAGGCGTCCGCCCTCGCCTATTTCTAAGCCGGAAGACAGTAATTAGAGAAAACATGGAAATTTAAGGATCAGACCAAGAATAGGAGTATAGCATTCGGAATGGTACGTGTGCAAGGAGTAAAGACCTTGGGTTTAGAGCTTGACGTACATGTGTGTTACGTTACTGATTGACTATTAACTAAATGTATGGCCTTTGTCATAAGCTGCCATAAGGTGTAGCTATTAACAAGGCACATCATTTCAACCCGCGCTATCACTTACCCGATTTAAATTTAAAATATTACCTCTTTCTCATATCTTTCTTTGGACACAATGTGAACATTAAGGCCAGCACAATGGGGTGTCCAACGGTTGGGTAGCCTCTGGCATATCGAAAAACTCTTTTACAAAAAATCAATCATCCTGGAGTCAAGCGGTCAGTTGCAACGCATGTATTATAAGTGTAGCAAACAAATGTTCTCTTGTTCTTAGCCTTTCGTCTCCGGGCTGGACACCTCACAGCGGGTCAATTTTTAAGGTTCTCAAGATCGGTATCGGGCATGGCATGTGCAGCAATTCTGCCATTTATCTTATCAGCGACTTGGCAAAAGTCGAACTCGGGTACCTTAAGGAACGTATTCCTCTTTTTCGTGTAAGCCGCATAAATGTTTTGTGTAATTATAACAAATGGAGTAGTTACACCTGCTGATATAATTCACAACAGTAATGGTCGGTATATAAAAGACTGCGTTTAGACACACGGCCAGAGGAGCATTATTATGATAAGATTAGATTCGGTCCCATCTGCAGTAGACAATGACAGGTAGCAGGGCGCCGTTACACATTGACTGCAAGGCAAAAAATTTCGTTTAAGGAAGTAGTATAAATGAGGGGAACAAGGATTTTGTTATTAGGAAAATTTGTTTTGAATTTGCAACTTAGCATTATAATATAAAGTGTAAATCTGCAATATTGCCGTACAATACAGCGAACTATTAATAATCGAGAAAATTTGGAAATTATCTAGTTAAATTTTAACACATAATTGGCTGGCTGACGAATATATAAAAACACTTAAAAAGTTCCTTGAACAAAAATGAAATACCTTATCGGACCATCAATAAACAAGATAAACGAAAAAGGGTGAAGTAAAAAAATGTTTACAATGGCGCCTAAGATATCCGACGACCAAAAAGGGCTTGGTAATCTCTTTTCCTTCTTGATGACTTCCTGGCCTTGACAACTTTACGTTCCAGTGAAATTTCGATTATGGACCAGAGCCAATTTACAGAAGCCTCGATTGAGACATTTCTGACAGAATAACGAACGAGACGGTTATTGGTTACTTCGTCCGCTTTTGTATCCTTTACGTCGAGATGGCATGTCAGCGATAAGTAGAGAAAGAAGGAATTCGAGGGAAGGATATAACGAGGCCCTCGTAAGAGCCTAAGGAGTTGAGCCAACCACAGAATAGTGGCACGCGGTGGGATAAAAAAATCATTGTTAAGAAAGCGATTTGGTAGTAATAAAAACGGCTCCGATGACCCCAAGGTATTCACATCTTTTGTATGGTCGCGACCACTTTCACCTGTCCACACAACCACAAAAAGCATGTGTGTGCACGAGCACTCGGGACACTCCATACTGGAATGCGTTCGATTTTTATCTTTGAACCTGCTGCTACCGATTATGGCACATAAATTTGATAGGAAATTGTTCCAATTATTTCAAGGTTCGGTCTTTTTCTTCGTCGTTTTTTATGGACTTTGTGTGGTCGTGCCTCGCATGTCATTTTAAATGTGATTAAAGAAGAAAGCCGAACTCGTTTCGAACATGTTATTAAAATAAATTTTCAGGTTACGTTTATGGATAGTATACCTTGTTGCCCTTTGTCTTATTTCAAAATTAACCTGCAGCAGGTGAAACAACAATTTAAAAAATGTTTAAAGCATAATTAACACGGTTTTGTGAACAATGAGACGGGGTCAATTGTTTGAAGTACATATTTAATTTATATTTAACCGAAAAAAGCCAGACCTTTGGACTGCCTAAGACGGCATTGTAATTTTCGCACTAGGGAATTTGTATTTTTATACAGCATTCAGCCACAAGAGCACATGTGAAGTTGAGGCAATGAACCAAATATGTGTGTGTGTCACTTTTATTTTCAAGACATATGACGCACTGAACTCATAGGATGCCAAAAATATTGAAGGAAAATTAAAATGTTTACAGCTTTTGTTATTTGTGGAGGTCGCACAGATTACGTGAAAATGGCGTAAGGGGGTAGCATGGGACTGTAGACAAAAGTATTAAATTTTGATCGTCCTGCCAGCCGTTGGCGAATGACTTCAACAACCACACACCCGAAACACATACGCATAAACTGCCCATAAATTGTGAGGTTGGCAAGGGGTAGGCTATGTTCCCCAGCAATACTCTTTTAGTTAGAAACACGAAAATAACTATAAAGTGTTATTAAATTTGTTTTGTGCCTGCCTTGTCCCACGCAAAGTCATGGACCACCCGTTGGCAATGTGTAGGACTAAAGCTGGTCAACGCAAACAATCCGAAAAGTTTTAGTTGCTTATACCTCTTACCCTGACCCTTGTAAAAACCCAATTTACCCCTTATGTGGGCCTGTCAAACGCATACGTCAAGGACTTCGTTTTTCCTGCTCCTAATCTCACAGCCGAACTTCGAAAGTCCAAACTCCCCCATCGACAAGAAGCTGCCATCACACATCAGCAAGAGGCATATACAGCCGCCATTTATAAAAGCCTTGATGTCTCATATTTCCGGTTATTCAACACACGCTCGGGATACACAAGCTGTATATATAAATGTTCACGTATATAGATGGTACACAAGACAAATCACCAATACATAGGGTAGATAAAATAACTTCAAGACGCAATAAAAAGGGTGAAAGGCAATCCAGAGCCTTTCGTATGTTCTGCGTGAGCTTCAACATTTTATATACATAAAACGCCAGTTAGGGTCATGAAAGGCAACGCACATTGAGACACATGTGACAAAAGTCCCACAACCGTACCCTTCAAGTGTATATAGGCTGGCTGGATGAGTGCGGCCGCTTTACCCTCGCAAGACGTATAAAAAGTTTTTATTTTTATGTTTAGCTTGGTGCAAAACCCACCCCAGAACGTTTAGAGCGCTCTTGGTGTATTTGCTTGAAGTTGGACGAGACTAACCGGTCTGGCCAGGTCCAGTGCCAGTTCTGGCTCTTGGCCACATGTCGTCTTCGATAACTGCTGCTTTCGCTGTCAAAAATAAGGGAAAAAGCAACGAAAAAGCAAATGGGTTGACAGCGTAGGGTTGGTGGTGTTCGCACCATCATCACAAGGGTTACTTGTGGGTGAGGAGGGTAATGCGCGGTATACAGAGTCCCTAAGAAACTGACTATTGATTTTTCTGAATAACGGCAATATTTGACCATCTTTAACTATGGTACGATATGTACTTATATTTGTTATTTGTGATTTGAAATGGAGGAAATAAATCAAACCTTCCTTTAAGATGTATTTTGCCGTTCATTAGGATATATTTTTAATAACACAAAGCTGTATTATGTTGAACTTTAACGTACATTTCTAGTTTCCTTCCTAGTACGTACGTACGGCTTTCTCGATTTATTTATGAGTTAGTCAATAAATTGTTTTGTTTAAGAACACAAAGTGGGGAACAAAATTAAAACGAGGAATGAAAAAAGAAAATAATTGCAATTTTATTTTAAAGATGGACTTCGGTAAGTTTTTTTTTAAAAAAAGGAGCCATTCCTATGCTTTCACATCCCCAGTTCCAACCCCAATTCCGGCATTTGAATTCAACACCCGCAATATATATTAACGCGCAAGTGTATACTGAGAAGAAGGTGGACACGACGCGAAACGTCTTAGGGGCATTTTACGAAACGGATATGAAAAAAAACAAATCGCATGAAACATCATGACCAAGCTAAAAGAAGAGCAGGAGGATGGGGTGTGCTCATGACTCAGAATTTGCTTTTGAAAATTAAAAAATTCTTCAAAAAGGAAAAAGCTGGACGTGGTCTGCTGGGTGCTAACGATGCCTGGGCGTATTGTCCTTGTCGCTTTGGCTGTTGTTGGGGTAAACAAAGGATCAAAAGCGTACTAATTGTTTTCTACTTACGCGAAGGTTGCTCGCCTTTTTAAGGACATCGTGGCACAAGGAATAGGGGGAAATGCCTAAGCTAGTCTAGGCTAATCTTTGACGGCCTTTGAAGCATAATTTTTCAAAATGTAATTTGCAATTAAAGACAAAACAGCCGCGGCGTAGAACGTGGAATTGATAACGCTTTTAACTACCCACGCCTTAGGCTTGGCTCGGGCGCCTAACGTTTCATTCCGTTAACGACCTCTCTTCTCTTCCCCACCGGTATGTTTATTTGTAAAGGATGTTTGCTTCGGAGTACTTATAAAAGAAGAATTTTAATTAATTGCGTTCTGTGGATGAGGACACAAAATGGAGCTCAAAACGAGATTACATAAGCAGAAAAGTGGAAATGAGGAGTAGAGTCTTCGAAGAGTTTCTTCTTACTCGCTTTAATACGAAGTACTAAAGTTAAAAAAATAAAAATAAATATAAGTAAAAAAGTAGTATTTTCCTTTGGTTTTAGTTTTAATCAACATTAGTATTTTGAGTGAAGATGTATACTTTTAACCCTCAGAAACCAAACCGAAAAGCCATTTCCAGAACGTTAAATGATTATTTTAGTAAACGTTAAATGATTATTTTAGTAAATAATTTTGAAAGGAAATAACTATATAAAACTGAAACTAAAACATTATTACAGGACATTTCGGCTTAAAGAATAAAAGGCCACCACAAGCAGTCAACGTAATTATATTACCAATTAGTTTTTGCATCTTCATATATGGATGTGTAAGTGATTTTTTTATTGGTTGTGTGAACAGCAGGCGGCAATTTTTTATGATGTAAGATTTCTTGTAACGTTACCGTGGTAGGAGTTGGGGAAATACTGGGCGTGTTAGGAAAACATGCTGTGCTATATTTTCACATCATTTCTTGATTAAAAACTACGGAGTTCTGCGTTCATAATCTTTTTACTGGCCATAATTGAGGCACATTAATTAACTTAATGGTCATTTTATTTTGAGATCGTATACTTAAGTTTGCTGTAACACCAATACAAGTAATGTTAATTCTTAAAGCATATAACTTTGTTGGTTAGTAATAAGTGACCAGCAGAGAGAAGATATCGTGATGAAAGTAGTATATTTAAGCAAGATCAGCTTAGATACATGTGGTTTGCCATTTAAAATATGTTTATTTTTTAGAATTAATCATGACAATTTTGTTTATACATATAAAAATGTTTTGCTTGTTCTCATTGGCCATTTAAATATCTATATATACCAGTCCGCCCCTTTAGAGGCTCACCCTTTGCCGGTTTTATTATTTACACGACCGCTGTGCAACCCTTTAACAATTTAACATCTTGGGGTTGTTTGACTAACATCAAAACAAAATGAAAAACAAATTCGTCCATTGTTGAAACCGGAAATGTGTGTGATATAACCATATAGACAACCCGAGCAAAGCGTTTAACCCAATTGTTGTCAAAACTTTGACCTATAATTAAACTGCACTAACCTGCCTGTTCGTAGTTGTGTAAATACATTCAATCTTATACTAAACCTGAGTGGCAGTGAACCAAAGCTAATGTGTAACCTTTTTTGTATGTATATACCTCCACACACATATAACCCAGGGAAATGTTTATTAAATCATTTAAAGTTCTCGTCATTGTTTCAATTATTTAATGTTGAGCTATGGTACACAATATTGAAATACCACCGGACAGCTGCAAGCCGTTTGAATAACGGAGGATGGAAGCAATTCAATTATCCCTTTTGGCTAAGGGTGAGCCGTAGTTTGAGTTTTTCTTTACAGCAAACTATGTTATTGAAAAAGGCCTGGGTCGCAGGGAGATGTGCCTGAGAAGACGCCTGGTCAGGACACCCACGCCACACATGCACATCGAGGTCTTTACTAAGCCAAAGGTCGACTGCTCTGCATAATATAAAGTAAAAGCAAAAAGTAGCACACAAAAACATTTTTCTTCGACTTATGTTTGACCATGGAAATCCTTTAGGCAGTCCTTTTCCAAAAGGAGATTTGGTAAGGACAAGGGCCATTTGAGCGCAAATTCTTGCATAAAATAACAATTTGCATTAAAAGTTTAATGCCTATAATATTTTCTTTGAGTTTCTACATATTTTCTGTCTTCTTTACTGCTGGTTACTTCGGCACGTTAAAGCATGAAAAGAATTTTAAATGATTGGTGTAAGGGGCTAAAAGGATAAATTGTGTAAAATATTAATAAAATTTTTTGAGATGGATTATGAATATAGGCAATATTATATACATAAAGTTTCGCACTAAAAATAAAAGAAACGTTGCGTATAACCTTTATAGAGCAGGAAGGAACAGATAATTTGGTGTCCAACCATTATCCTTTCGCCTCAACCCAACCAATAAACATGAACGTTACTGTTGCGTCAAAATAAAATAGACATACAAGCGAGAAGCCGGTCCTTTGTGATTGGAAGCTTTGCGTGAAATGTCTGAAGGCCCGAGAAACTTACTGTCGAACAAAAAAAAACCGATAATCATGAAAAGGATATTGTTATGGTCCTTCGATATTGTCTTGAGGATTATTAAGAAAATTGCGTGCACTGTGATTTAAGGGTTGGACAGTGAATGCTAGCAATGATTACGGGATGGAACTTGGTGCACAAAATAATGCCATCTCAATTTGCCAACACACCAATTTTCCTTCTATCCTACAAGTTTTTACTACTTTTACTGGCTGCGTGAGCCTTTGGTGCCTGATTTGATGACGCGGCGATTGGAATCGAGATTGAGGTTTGGCCGGGAATTCACATTGGGACGCGCTGTTGATGTGTGGCTGTTTCATCTTAAGCAAATCCTTTTCAACGTTCACTCCGAACCTTGATTGTTGCAGTTTGCCTAAGAGCTGTTCATGACTTTTCTTGTCCGACACCAACTGACTATTTCAGCATTTTTCCAATAAAATGATGTATTTAACGAAACTACCCCCTAAGCAGATCTAGGAGCCCTCAAAAGATCCACATGCCATCAATTAGATGCGCCACACTAATCATTAAAAAAAGTGGTTTGCGAGCCGGAAAATGAAAGTAAGCGACAGTACTCTGCCCAAGAGTTCTTTTGAACCATCGCCAAGACCCTTTACCTCAATGCTTCAATTTCAACATCACACTAGTCACCTTCACTTTCGGAGCAGGCTGGCACTCAAGCATATGTTCCACTAATTTGACCCTTCCTTGTGGTTTTTTCAGCACCGTGTGCCACCAGTTAGAATTCGACCCGCCTCACAATCTATGATCGCAACACTTGCTAACTGTCTATTCTTCCCTTTTCGAGGAGCAACTTTCTTTTTCGAAAATAAACAACAGATGTCTGAGCGACCAGCTTCAATTTTATCTATTATATTTAGCTGGAATTTTGAACATGGGTTATATCTTTATTATAAGAAGTTCATAAATTTCTGTATAATACTTTAGCCTTTAGACTTCTTAACAGAAACATAAAGTTCTTTAATATTGTCATAATTACCTAGCATCGACTTAATTTGTCAAATATATATCTAATCTATTTTAATATCGATTTCGAAACTGCAGCGAAGAAATATATACTAAATTAATACTTTCACAAATGCCCTTTCTTTTCCTTCTATAACAAAAATTAGGAAATTTAAAACCAATTTCTGTTATTTGACACGACGGTGAAATATAGACAACATCCAATGAGAAATGCGGTCAGATGATCGTAAAGAAAAAAGAATAATTAGAGTTTGTCAATATTTGTCTGGTATAGCGATCTACAAACTGAGAAATGGGTATTGGTTAACACACCAATCGCAAGAAACCAGATGAAAGCAACGCGACAGTCGGCAAACTTACAAAAGAAGAATGCATCGCGAAAGGATTCCCAATGAGTACTTCAGCACGCGTAGACGTCAATATTTACAGAAGGATAACGTTCGCCGCGCGCCGCTCACCAAAAAAGGATGTTTGTCCTAATTCCACCAAAACGCAATGCTGCGGTTGATAAAAATTAAAGCCCAAGTGCGATTTGTTTAGGACGATCTTCGCTCGTTTCGTATTTGCCTAAACATGTATATTGTGTAATTTTCGATAAGAGCTGGTGGTTCAATTAAAGATAAGTTCCGGCCATGCAGCCGTTCCATTTCTTTCCTGGGTCGCCATTACAGGATGCTAGTGTGTGCCTTATACAGGTGAAGCCATTTGATAAGCCATCAGGTGGGGGCTTACGTAAATTGAGTTTTAGGCGTTTTCCGGGAAGCGGCGTTAAGTTAATGTTTGCTTGCTATTGTTTCTGGGAAACTACCAAACAGTGTTTAGGATTCCCATATGTTCGTATGAGAAACTAAAACCTCATTGGGCCATCAATACTTATATTTGTATACCCTTGCAGGATATTGTAATTTTAGTCAGAAGTTTCCAACGCAGTGAAGGAAACATTTCCGACCCTATAAAGTATATATATTCTTGATCAGCATCAAAAGCTGACTCGATCTAGCCATGTCCGTCTTCCGTCTGTCCGTCCGTCCGTTTCTACGCAAACTAGTCCCACAGTTCTGAAGCTATCTGAAAGCATGCCGAAGATAGCGTCCTTTCTTGTTTTTATTTATTCGGGTAGAAAATATTAGGAAATATTAAAAAAATTCTAATAAAAGTATTTGCCTTCAAAATAATTAAAACTAATGTAAGAAAATTTTGGCACAACCTAGTATAAAATAGTACAGCAGCAATTGGGTAATATGCTTTATTTATTTTATATTTAATTAAAAATACAAATCCAATAGGTTGCCTAACCGTAATCAATATCTTGATCTCACGTAACGTGAACGAGTTTTGCGATTGTAATCTAAAACGCTAAATCAACTACCTGTCACATTCACGCAAACACCAGACAGTAAATGATTAATTTGACATTTGAGCGTCTTGAAAAACGAGGAAGTCACTCGAGGATCACCTAACAACTAACAATTGGGCGGTCCTCATGTGAACTCTTTCGACAGCACGAAAGGGTGACACATTAGGCACATTAAAATGCCACAGGGTACCCTCGAAAGATAATTCAATTCTGAACTCCGGGGGAAACTGACAAGATTGTTTCGGGATAACGAAGGGGAAAAGAAAATGTGAGCTCATTATCAAGTATTTAGAGATCGTGTCCCTTGGCTGTGTTCCCTATCCATGGCACCCCTTTCTTGACTCTCTCGCCTTCCGTTTTTTGTTCATCGGCGTTTTTTTATTCTTCGCGTTCGTCTTCGTTTAACCCCTAAATTTAGTGATCACCGCCAGTTTGTATTCCCCACTTCAATATAGTTTGCCTATGCTTCCCTGTATCTTGCCACATAAAAGGGTCACTGGCGCACGCGTCTCTCTCTCAAAATCTCGGCATGTGCGCTGTATCGGATCAGTCTTTTTTGCTTGGGATACATTTATACATTTGAGGAACCGCCGGCGCTAGAACTGTGCCATATGGCGTTTATCGTCTTGACGCTCTGACGTGTGTCAGTCTCGCGGCGAGAACTTTCGTGTTGATTTCTTGGGGTTAATTTGTTTTGCGACTCTATTAATTGGCTTCGTCTGGTTTCTTGTAGGCGTTCTCCACACTAAATGGGCAAGCATTTCAATCGAAAAACTAAAACTAATTGGTGACCCTTGGGCTACCTCTTAGCATAAATTAAGACATCGGACTTCCTGTTTTTTTGAGAACCAATCAACTGGCCATACACCAGGAATCGAGCTATGTTTGATCGCACATTAATATCAATATATTTTCCCGCAGTCCATATAACTTGCATGCATTGACTCACACAATGCTAACTAGTTGCATGTGTCGATCGTTAGTTTCAATGGACCATATCGTGGCGGAGTGTGGTGTGCTGTCCACCCTCGATGATGGGAACAGAATGCCAAACCTTTTATAACAGCTTAACGATGTTTGTTAAATGCTCACAGAAAATACGACATGAGGCAGTTCCGGACATTATAAGAAGCCCAGTCATTACACTCGTCTGGCAATTCAAAAGAATGCTTTCCGACAATTTTGAAACTGACCCACCTACAAAGCGACACCCACATCGGGGACTTAATCATCACACAGTTGCCCGTTTTATGAGCTATCCACTTAAACTTAGTACAAAAGTTTGACCATCTCAATCCGTTGTATAGATGGATGCCAAAAATATACACATTCTTTTTTATAAATGAGTCTTTTGTATTCGAATTAACCAAGAATTGCTTTGAATATACCACGATAAACGTATGACTGAGGCCGCAATGGATTGATAATTTTGGATGATAATGATTCGTTGTCGCTTCCTGTTGTCGAATTGGGTTGGATTTAATACATGTACAGTCGTATGGCGGTGGGAAACGTGTTTGCCTTTAATCACATCATGCAAGGCTCATTTTAAAGAACAGCCGCTTCCTCAGCACGCAAATGTGGTCATCAGCACGTCACTTTCAATTGGAGGCTTCGATTGGAGAGGGTTGCCGGACAACACGATTATAATTACTTGATTTATTTCTCTCATTTTTAAACAAGTAATTTGAATAAATTGAGTATATGTTGAAAGCCTGCGTGGGAAGGTTTTTGGCTATAATTCATACAGCTCAGATGAAATTAAAGTTAACCCTGAGAAACTAGTACGGAATAAAGGTGGATCTGAAATATGAGAGGCAAGGAGGATGTAGCTAAAATCATTTCCTTGTAGGCTGCCACAAGCCAAGTTCGAGCAGTTTGACCGATTGGGCAAACAAAAACTTTGGTGCACAGAGGGAAATAACCGATGCGGATAGTAAGACACTGTACTTTTGTACTTTCAAAATATATAAACCTCTCGTTTGCGTAGTGTATGTCTGGACAAAGTTTCTTATTTTTCTCGGGGGTATTCGCTACTCATTAATTACGCAGTCTTGGTCTGACCATTTTTGGTGTTAATTTCAAACTTTTATCGATGGACGTATAGACTGGGACAAACACACATATATGTCATTTAAGCCACCGCGTCTCCATGTCCCTTATGTAATTGAAAACCAACAGCAAAACAACAATGGGTCATCTCTTCACAGAGCTAATGTTATTTGTGGCTTCAGGATATTAGTTATTAATGAACACGTTATGTATAGACCATGGATGAAAATGCATGAGTTGGATGAACCAGTGGCAGACAGATCGCTTGAATACTTTTTATGTTGCTTTTTACATATGTATGTTACATTAAAAAATCACTATAGTAAGGGTTGCTCTAGTTTCAGTACGACATCATTCAAGTTTAGTTCAACACTACGACTTATACGAGTATGGTCCTTATACTAGTATAGTGGTTGAATTCATTTCTTTCCAGCCTTAAATGACAAAATGTTTTTAAAAACTATAAGAACTTTATGAAAGGAAAGTTCCGTTTAGCTTAGGTCATTTGGAAGCGTGCCAAAAAATTAATTTCACGTTGCTATCCTATGTTTTGGTAGGTGCAACTGTTAATATAAAAGCAACATGCGATCGTTTTTAGGAAATATAATAAAAAATATCGAAATTTTTTCTTAATCTCTTTTTTAAGAGTACAGTTAAAGTTTTTTTTATCAATCGATATATATACATATACTGATTTGTTTATATACTTAATTTTTATACCCTTGCAGGGTATTATAATTTTAGTCAGAAGTTTGCAACATTTTCGACCCTATAAAGTATATATATTCTTGATCAGCATCAACAGCCCAGTCGATCTAGCCATGTCCGTCTGTCCGTCCGTTTCTACGCAAACTAGTCCCTCAGTTTTGAAGCTATCTAAATGATAAATGCAGATAGTCTTCTATGTGCGGATCGGACGACTATATTATATAGCTGCCATAGGAACGATCGGTAAATTTTAATGAAAAAAATTAGATCTGGTCATTTGGTATGAATATAGAATTTCGGTTTTAATTTTATCAAAATCGGACAACTATATCATATAGCTGCCATAGGACCGATCGGAAAATTTTAAGAAAAAAATCTAGCTAAGCCAATTTGCCACATATTTTCATAAAATTTGAAACATGTTCATTTTGTATTATTCCAGAATTTCGGTTTTAATTTTATCAAAATCGGTCCACTATATCATATAGCTGCCAGAGGAATATAAATATCTGTTTGGCTTTGTTGCTTGCAACATTTTTTGCCAGCAACATTCTGCACTGGCAGCATTTGTTTTATGACAGTACCCGAGAAAGCGAAAAAGTCCGAACATTTTTCTTCTTTTTCTTCGAATTACTGTAAGGGTATTTAAGCTTTGGCATGCCGAAGTTAGCTTTCTTTCTTGTTTACTGTAAAATATTGATTTAATATCTTTAAACTTTTCCATTTTGGTCATTTGTCAATAAAAACGAAGGAATTTTCTGAAATAAATGTACAAATTTTAAGTGTGTATCTAAAATAATTTATAATTTAAATATGTTCAACTTGATTTATAATTAATCACTGAATGCATTTGTGGATTTTGTTTAGAAATGGTATACTTGTATCGTGGTTGTCCTGACTAAGTGTATTCTGTCCGACGTAAATAGAGCAAGCAGTGACGGCCTATTACAAGTTTACGACCCTAATCAGATATTTAGAACCAGAAACTCAAAGAGTTGACGCCGCCATTTCGTTTATTATCGATCAAACTCCGCCTACTGGGCTGACTCATCCGACAAAATATTACGATACACACAGATGCAAACACACAAATCGGTGAGAGACGCTGTCGATATAAATATAATGCACGAATGCTAAATAAAGAGTTAAGAGGGAAACAGCGAATGGCAATGAAAGAGCCGTGCAAGACTGTGTCTGTGTGTGTATTCGCCGCACTAAATACTGGCGCGAGAACTCAGAAATCGATAAAAATAAGCAACTACCCCAAATGTTCCATTCACCCTTTTAATGTACAAAATCCTTTCGCTTTCAATAGTAAATACATACACACATGCATGTACATATTTATAGGACGTGGAGAAAGAGGGGAGTAGAAACCGCGTAAAAAAACTCACTCAAACACATGAGTGAAGGGGTAGAAGAAAGCGTTGAAATTGTTGCTTCCCCTTTTCACTGAGCAAAGAGGTTGCGGCGAAGAGCGTGCCAGACCGATGGTGGCGAGTAAAGAGAGGAACGATATGTTCCGGCGGGCGTATTGGGGAGAGTCTAAAAGAGCTATGGAGCTTCACATACGAAAGAGCGGAAGTCAATGGCCGGCAGACGATGAGCAGACGGAGACGGCATTAAAAGGGTTAAATTGGGCGACACGTGCGGGCGAAAGAGAGCGAAAGTGTTAAATTGGAGCACATGCGTGTTGTTTTCCGTCTCTGTTTTGGCGGCCATTTTTGTTTGTTATGGGTGGGCGCCCAGAAATGGAGCACGTGTAGGTCTTCCTCTGCCGCCGCCGAATAAGGTGAAATGAGGGAACAAAATGGGATGGGTTTCGTTATTGAATGGGAAAACATAAAAATGAGGAGGAGCTGGACTACCCAGCATGTTTGTATGCTATTCAAAGCTTAGATCGGATAAGTGACATTTCAAGCGAGAACATTGCGTAAATTCAGCAATTAATAAATGACCACCCTTGTTTAGTCCAGATTTCCCAGATCTCACAATTGGATTTTACAAAGGCCATTTATTTCTATATTAAAAAACTTGCGCAAGGATTTAAGTCAGAATCCTTAAGAACAAAGTCCCTCGACTTTGCGGCTTGTAACCTGCACACATGAATACAACACAACTCAGAGGAAGTAAAAGGTTAAAAGAAAACAATACAAAAATCGTCCTTTGTCTTGGGGACGAGGTGACTGAGCCCGACACAAAGAGATTTAGAAAAGGGAAAGAATAAAAGATTCCAGACACTTGCCGCAAAAAGAAAGGGTAAAAAATTCCCAAGGTTACACCAAGAACGCTAACAAAGAACTTAGGATTTAGAAACTATCACGTCCTGCTACAGTGGCCGTTTAAAATTTATAACATACTATTAGCTATTAGCTTTACTTGTTTCTAATATGAATTTACAGAATAAAGTGGTTTACTAGTGTTCATAGTATACATATACAGATGCATGTTCGATTCAAATTATCTATGAGCAATCTGCTTTGGCAATACGATCGCAGTGTCCGGTTCATTGTTTTCTATTTCAATCTAGGACACTAAGGCAAGGACATTGTAATAGCACATCCTGTGCATACATATTCACGCGTGTTTATTTTTCCTGTGGTTTTGGTTTTCATTGTGAAAGTGAAAACGCAAGCGGATGCACTTCATAGAGTTGTTCAGCTCAGTTTCATAAATTCGGCAGCATACTTGTGGTTTTGTTTGAGTTAAGTGGTCTCAAATTCTCCGTCTTGGTATTTGCTTTAGGTGTTTCTGGATTCATGCAATTTTTGCGCATCCTTTGCACTTTGTTGAACATTCTCACAGGTGTTCCCTGGTTCAGGTGTTTGGGTTTTGTTTGTTGTCCGGCCTCAAAAAGATTATCTTTCATAATGCAAGGGCCGTTTGTGGTCTGCATTCCGAATTTCATTTCTTTTACAAATATCCGGGATATTGTATTTAATTGGCATTCGTATAGACGCAACAGAAAAATTTTAAAAATAAAATAGTGAAGATGCCCTTGATTCATAAACTGACTAAACGAAAAGATAATGTATACATGGTTTCTAAAAAATTCCAAATGTCTCCCTTATATCCATTTCCCCAGCCAGCCCCTGATTTTGGGCACGCACTCAAGGTCACGCAAAGGTGACCATGTGCAGAGCTTAGCATATGCATATGCCTTGCTTTATGCAAGAAGAGTTCTTTACGTCTCTTGGCTCCTCCCCTACGCTTAACCGAAAAAAAAATTTTATTCGTTTCTCCAAGTGGTGAGCACATGGAGACAATTGTTGCAGGAAATGAGACATTTGCTTGGGGTTTCTTTCGGAAATATTTGAATTTTTTAACATTTTAAATGCAGCAGGCGCTAAGCACGCTTGTCGGATATGAATGTGATTTTAACAGAGGGGGAGACCAGAATAAAAAAGTATACTGGCGACAAAAATAGCGCTCTTACGACGAAACAAAGGCACACGAATTATTTCAAATCACCGAGGGGAACACATTGTCCAACTTAAAACAAAAAAAAAATTGACATTAAGTAGACAATAAACTTTGGCCACAAGCAAACTCACTTAAATTATATTATCCCTTTCTAAACACGCCGCAAGACCGAGGTCGAAATACGAAAAGTGCCCTGCGTTACACATCTAATCCATAAGGGAAAAACAAAACACCCATTTCAAAGAAATCCTATATGCTCACATAATGGTGCGCTTAATGTCGGCCTAGATGCGTAAAACATTCAACGTCGCAAAAAATATCCCAGGAACTTGAAAAGCTTGACTTGACCGCCACTTCTAGCAGGGTGGCAGCTAATTTGCACCAAAACACACCGATGTGTCAATGTGCCGCCATAAAAGCAGGAGGAGTAGAGGTCTAGGAGGCGAAGAAGCTTCACAAGACGAACGCAACTTATTGCCCGTGTAAGCGAAAAAATTTAAGGGACAGCACCATTGCTTTGTTATGTCTGCAAATGATTGCATTCGCGTTTGAGTGCTCTATATTGGGGCATATATATTTTGGGAGTAAGTTTCTGCTGCAAATCGAAGTTCACATTTTTATCGGTGAACCCAATGTCCTTCAACTGGAGACGTTGGCTGCAACAAACATTTAAAACGGGTTTACCTCTATGGATCAAGTCCTATGTTAGGAAATACAAAATCTGAGTTTTGTGCAGAAGAGTACACAAATTCCGACATAGGAACAAAGCTCGCACTACAGGATTGCTGTTTTGGCTTAAGCGGCAATTTTACGATTCGAGGACACTTAGGCTCTAATATCCTTTTTAGCACTCAAGTAGGTTTTATTCCTTGGATTTTATTTCCGCTACTATTTCTAGTTGGTGCATAATATTGTGTTCCCTTCTTAAGTATTATATTCCTCCCACTGCCACAAGGCGACATATATTGTATTTACTACAATGACACTTGTCAGCTGTGTGTCAATCCTTTGCAGGTTGCCACAGGATGCACAATGTGTAATGCGAGACAAGCAGCCGGTTGCATGCAGCAAGGGAAAGTGTTTATTTCCCACACATGTAAAAAGGACACCATGATGCAAGGATGCATGTCATGGGAAAGTGATTTTACCACATTTCTGAAGGAATCCTTTACGCACTGAAGGAATCCTTTACGCACTTCTAGATTTCCTCTGCATTTCGCTGCATATTAGATGCATAGTAGAGATGGTTATTTACACATACGATGGAATTGTACTTTAATTAATCATCGCTTCACGCTTGACCAAGTGAACTAATTTAAAAGAAGTTCCGCACAAGGACTCCGCTGGTCAAGCGAGATTATACAAGGCCATGTGGGAGCTAAGCGATATCCTGGGTCGGAGTGTTCAGACATGTTTCCCAAATCCCTTATGAAATGCTCATTATGATCCTCCCTATGCTGCAATGCAGCAGAAATAAAAGGATCTCTTACCGAGGCGGCTCATCATCAATAATGTGAAACATGTTGCGAAATCTCGACTGCACACTCAAACCTTTTTTACTGGACAATGTGGCCAGCAGACAAAAGCAATAGAAAAATGACGAGACGGACCTGAAGGCGTGCCGAAGTCCGAACAAAGGATTACCATTTACGGAGGGGAACGTCTAGATCTCGAAATAAAACCGCTTCGTTTTTCTTATATGCCTTATGGACAGTTCGACGGACTTTAGAGCTAAGGAAGTGACTGACTATATATCTGTGTATGTATATACATAGATATATATTATATATGTATATAGGTTCGTAGCCAAAGTATACCAGGAGCGTAATAAAGTGTTCAATCTGACTTTCTATAGCTAGGAGTTCAATCAAGCAAAACTAAAATCAGCAATATCTATTAAGGCTTAACAATTAACGCTGGTAGAATCGAATGACTAAAAACCACTTGATAGCATCGGTGGCAAGTTCCTTCCTTTTTTTTATGGGAACAGCAAGGGTCACCTGATACTTTTTATTTTCACTTTATACACAGGTACACAAAATCAGCGAAATCTTGATTTAAAAAGGGCTGCCCAAATGCGGAATGATTTCTGTATTGATCGAATTACTTTTATCTTGATTAAATGATTCTACAGGCCTAGGAGTAAATTGGGATTAACATCTTTTCTAGGAACTCTAAAAAAAGATTTGCACTAGAATTTATGGTAGACTGCTTCCTGTATAGCACTTTCTAATGTTGTTTAAACACTCAAATGGATCGAAATATAATTATTTCATACCTCCCACGTAACTTAAGTAAACAATTTATAACTGATTTCTCTATTAAATTTTTGCTGAGGAATTTCTCAATGTTCATATAAGAATAAAATGTTCTGTATGTTTGCATCCTGACTGAATTTTTACGCCTGTATCTATTTTATACATTTAAAACGTTTTAAGGCTTTGTAAAATCGAGTAGGAATATTGCAGAGGGCAATTTGTATTCAAAAAATTGATTAATAATGAGCGGAAATATTTAGTTAGATTCCATTAAATTGTCAAGTCATTTAGGGTGGGACCGAACGGGCCGCTAAAGAAATTGTCACAACGGATATGCTACTTTAATTTAAACAAAGCGAGAAACTATGCGGGCTTTCTTACTTAATGGTTACCACAAAAACCGGAATGCTATGGAATCAAACCACAAACTACTCCTTAGTAAAGCCTACTTTCACCTTTTTTGCAATATGATAAGCAATCATTACGAGACCACACAATACCTTGCCGGAAATTCCGATTTTACTTTCAGTCTACAAATTCGATCGTTTAATCGTTACCCAAAAACCTGCCTACGCGGAAATGAAATTTGAATGTCCCAGGGGCGTGGCTTTCCTCGTAATTGTTCTCGATTTGACGTGGAAATTATAGAAAATATCCCTACCTCCGATATACAATCGAAATCGAAAGTTGCCTGGACTACACGCTGATACCGGAAATGGTTTTTACTTTTATCGAGCGCCTCTCTGATTTATTTGTGTTTTATGTCCTAGTTACCCAAGTGTCGGGTTTCCCTTCGAGGGATAAGGACGAGGACCTTCGCCTAACAAACAAGAAGTGGAAAAATAAAATTCAACGAGGCATATGTGTTTTGTACCGCATGAACTTGTTTTCCTAGCTGAAGAGGACAGGCCGGTCTACATTTTGCATGCTCGCCTCAATGCGCACATTCTTCGTCTGCGTTTCTCATCAACGGCAGGGCACCCTGGTCAGAAGGCCAGTCAACGATATCCTGCCTTCCCATGTGCTTAAAATTTGTTATCCTTTTGCGCAAGATTGCACATATTTTGCGTGGGTTTCTTGGGCATGATTAGGGTCAGTATTGTATTTTGTTTTCATTTCTTTCTAAGCCACTGGAATTTTCTAGTGGAAAAATTGCAAAGGATTTCCCTTGGTCACAAACTAATGAGCCAAAGGGAAAATCAACTTCTCCCGAGTTCAGAGTTTACCGTCTGCACTTTAAAACCAGTACTGAAAGTTCCATTACCTTCTTGGGTCAAGTTCATTAGTCCCCTTTTTGACTGGCGCCACAGCGCAAATAAACATTTAACCTAACCAAACGTCTAGTCACTTTTGGAGTGCCTCTAAAATAGATAAGACGCGATTTGACATCATTCATACACAAAGAGGCCAAGTTCAGCAACATTTTAATTTGCCTATTCAATAACAATATATTAAAAATACATCGCGGCTCCACTCCCCGCTTCAGTCGTGGAAATTTCTCACTCTTATCAGTCGCTTAGTCGGTGACAGTCGATTGAAATTGCAATTGAGTAAACATAGCCGGAAGTGCATTTGCTTTCACCGACAATCACTGACCAGACTGACTTTGGGTTATCTTATTAGTATTGTTCCCTTGAGCCGCATCAGAGTCCAGTCATTTTTCCCCAATCACTTTTGTAAAAATACTCCGCTGATAATCATGGCTTGCAGCTTGTTTCCCTTTAATATGACCTGTAAATGGTGTTTCTTTCAGGGCACTGGTAAATACAATTGCAAAAATTCTCCTCTCTTAAACGTTTTTAAAATTTCAAGGATTATTTGAACCACAAACCCAATTCTTGCATAATTAACTCGGCAATAATTGAACTGAAAAGAGTACGTGCATATTCAATAACTAAAAGGATTGCGGGCACATCTAAGACGGCGTACCAGTTTAATGCCTAATTCCAGCAGCGTGTCACTCAAGAGGGACAGTTTTTCGATACACTTACAATCCCCACACGCTCCCATATGTATAGGGCGGTTGATCAAAGAAACAGAAATAAAGGAAAATCTTATTGGGCTGAATGTCTGTTAATTTGATGATATAGCACGTAAGAATCTCGCAACGAATCGATAATATATGTTAATGCTGCAAGGTGACATCTCAATCGATTGTTTGGACAAAAGGCGGAAACGTGTCCACTCTCTATGGTAAAATACTTAACAACGAAGCACGGAGAAGCTCCTGTCGCCTTTTAAAGGATAAGTGCAAAAATCCTTGCTCGCGGTCGGATATGTGCTGATAGTTCGAACCCACACATCAGTTGCCAAGGCGTCGGTTCGACAGGTTTTTCGGTCAACTCCGCAGGCATTTGAGGGTGGCTTGTTCTGCATATTTGGTTTTAATTTTCGAAATTGTGGAAAGAGAATTTAAGTCCTGGTTATATTTAATTTTTTTTCAAATGCCAGTAAAAAAATAAGTAAACTGTGTTTTTTTAATGAATTAAAACATCTGCTTCTTTCAATCAATTGTGCCAACGGACTAAAGGAATAAGATCTTTGCAGTTCTCCTTTCTTCAGTAAAGTTGACTAACTAAAACGATACCGCATGACGAGAATTTTTAAAAGAGAGCTACAGGAGTAAGGAAAAACTTTACCCGGCATTGAAAATTCTTCAACTGTAGTCTTGAATTTGGTCTTTTGTTGAATAACGTCAAATAATCTGAGGGAAAAAGTCTATTGAAGTGGGCTATTCCTGAATTATGATTAATGAATCTGCCGAAATTGAAGTTAGCCAACTGGCTGAGTGTCGTTGTTAAATTTTTAATGGTGTATCCCGATTCCGGATCTAAACAAAGCTAAAATGCTAGTGACAAAAAAAAAAAAGAAAACATCGGAGCCTGCGACATACACAGTAAGTCTTCAGGAGCAGGCAAGGGAAAGGAGCTGCTTCCCTCGCCGTCCATAAATCATGCAGTTTGATTTAATGACACACCGGGACTACCTTTATTTGTTGTAGGTGGCACTACAGTTGATTAATTGTTTCCTACTGGAGCCTAAAAAGGATTGGCCGTTAAAAATTGCCATTTGGCGCGCTTGTTGACAACCTATGCTTACAAATACTGACTTCATGCAGTCCGGCAATGCGTGTGGCCCTAATTCGAGCCCCTCATCATATCAATTGTCGTCCAGCTGTCAACGGAAAATCAATGCAATTTACAGCTTCATTTTTGCAAATTTGCACGCAAAAAGTGACAAGAGTAGGAACGGTCCTGCTGACAGGCAACCACTAATAAACAAAGGAACCGGCCAGCCACCCCTCAAGTTTCGACATAAAAAGCTGCTCAACCGTGTGAAATGCGATACTTGTATACTTTTTGTAGTTTTAATGCCTGTCTTGAGTTTTTTTTGTTAGCTGACTTTTCTACGACTTCACTTCAGTCTAATTGCCAAACAATCGCCGCCTGATTATCCTGTCACGCCTCAACTTTTTGCGGTTTCCACTATGTGGTTTTGTTTAATTGGATTGACTTGCGGTCATGTGAGTGACATCATGTCAACATCTTTATTGCACCTTTCCATTTTTGGCGCTGCTTTGCTATTTAAAATCGCACGCAAAACGCTCATTGCCATGAACGGCCATGACTGAAACCAGGACCTTATCTTGCTATATTAAAAAGTTGTGCTCTTGGAATGAAATCAACATATTCTAATGGTACTCGGCATGAACAATTAAAAGCAAATTATGAATTAACCTTTTCTGATAATGATGTTATTAATTGATGTAAATAAAATATAATAAGCAATAAAGACAGCTTAAATTAAGAAGAAAAAAAAATAGGCTTACTTATTTCTTAGTATTAAGGGTATATAACAGCCTTTCAAATAAATTATTGAATCTCAAAAAAGGAAGATGATTACAGTCTAGCTGTGGGTTAATTGATCACCTCAGTGCCTACGTGACAATCCCTGCCACTCTCTGTTGCCAAGCATACACATATATGTTTTTCTACAATTCCCCCACTCTTTGAAACAGAAAGAAGGGAGAGTTCTTTGAAAAAATAAATAGCTTTGCTGCTGATAACAAACTGGTTGACTAAAATGCGCTCCGGGTGCATTGTACGACCTACTGATAAGCATAGCAAAATCCTTGATCTTGACGCTGCGTTTCAACTCGCAAATTTATGCTTACTTTGTTCAAAGGTATTTTTGTCTACATTATTTAGCTCAGCATCATAGTGCAGGAATAAACGCGGGACAAACCCTGATAACAAACCAAGTGCTCATAGGCAAAAAGTTGCGTGACATGCCCAGCGGGCAACGCTATTGAAACGATAAGAAAAGCCACGACTGGGACGAAAAGCCAATTACCCAATTATTCATCTG
This sequence comes from Drosophila seguyi, assembly GCA_008042675.1. Classification (NCBI taxonomy): domain Eukaryota; kingdom Metazoa; phylum Arthropoda; class Insecta; order Diptera; family Drosophilidae; genus Drosophila; species Drosophila seguyi. The sequence continues at coordinate 72,895 of VNJU01010434.1, read as the reverse complement.
GGAGTGATTTGCATCGGCTGCTGGTAGATAAACCAGAAAAATGTTGAAGATGCCTCACAACATATCCATCCGTTTTATACTCAAAATGTAAGGGCAGCTGAAAATCCGTTTAATGGCCAAGTAAAAACTCACTTGCTAAATGTAAGTCGGAAATAACTGTCAGGACGAAGAATTAAGACATTTTCATAAAAATATTTCAATCCCACCAATAGGTGTTCAATAATTGCCCGTCCTTCGACTCGTTAAGTAATCCCACAGGAAGTTGAAATTTTTGACAATAACGTAACGTGCACAATAGCCGTACGATAAGTTGAGTTAGGACATGCTGCCTGAAATCCAAAATCTTTTATTTTGGAAAATAAAGACCACAATTTAAGGGAGCGGATATAAATATATATATAAATATTTAATGGGTGAGGAACCCGCCACATCACAAATCGATCTAGATCTAGGACATAGGCAACAATTAATTGATTTTATAAAATTTCAAACTTTAATAGAAGATAATAAAAATATTACTATTCATGTTATATAATAATAATAACGAATGGTTTTTATTATATTATACATATATATATATATATTATACTTTGTATGCTTACATTGCTGATTTAATGGCTTTGTTAAGGAATTTGGATTAAATTACGGATAATAATAAGATCATTCTAAAATGTAAACAAAAGAATAATACCAAAATCAGCAAAATATTAGGACAGGGATTGCTAACAAAATAAATGTATAAATTTGAATTCAGTTCTATTGATATAAACTAACTTAACATTTTAAATGACCCTACGTGGGCTTTTATTATATTTTCCTTTGATTAGTACTATATATTTTTAGCAAAATATTAATGTCAACCAAAATTCAGCAGTAACTATATCCTGCTTCTCTCACCTCTATTCGAATAATTTGGCCCAGCGCACAAGAACTTCCACGTGGCGCAGTTTTAATCCACGGATTAATCGTGATCTGAGGAACTGCGGTTTACTTATTGCGCCACAATCCTACTATTTCCTGGCGCGCATCGCAGATTAAGTCTAATCGGGCTCCTTAAGTTAACTATAATCCCAGCCTGATCACTGGATCAGTAGCTAAGCAACATTTTCCGGGATCGAAGTGAGTGAGTTACCTGCGCAGGTCATCTGAATGCCAACTGGTTCAGCTTAATCCGGGGATTAAACTTTTTCTACACGCATGCTAATAAAAAGAAATTTGCTTTAATTTATTTTTTCGATTCCAGAGTTTTACCTCTTTCCAGCAGCTGGGATCAGGATTGGGATAGAAAAAACATGTTACGTCTACCTTCAGAAACGGATTAAATTTTTTCGGACAAATAAGCCAGCCTTAAGCATGGCGATTAAGCTTGATCCCCTGCAAAGGGGCGTAATATTGACGGATTTTCCTCTAAATCCCTCTGCTAATCTCCGGCTTAGAGCGCGTCGCGATTTTTTTCGCGACTCGGCCTGCTTTGTTTTTTTCTTTCGTTTTCTTCAATTCGCAAGAACGCAGGCCTCTGGTCCAATGAGGATCATAATTATGGAATTCCTAAATATACTAAGGGCAGACGGCAGAGCAAGGAAGCAGATCTACCTGTAAGCGTGGGTTCCTGCTATGCCCGTTGAGCCCGAGACTGGCTGCTGGTCTCAGGTAGAGAGAATACCAACCTTGAGCTAGCCGGCAATTAAGAAGTCAAATTTCGCTTAAAAAGAAAAAATAGTCAGAAGAAAAACAATGCAAAAAATATGCAAAACTGAACCAAATCCGGCTTAAGAATGTCGTAGGGCGTAGGTTCCTTGCGTCATAAACAAGGCCGTGCCATCCGGCGTTTTTGATCATTTGCATGTCACCAACGCGTCGTAAATGAATTCGCCGCACACGGGGTGTCGATGCCAGTTCAATCAGCTATCTCACTCTTTCCCTTTTATCCTATTCTTGACTTTTTTACGAATGCAAGTGGTCGACTTTTTTTTACTGGCACTTCCGTTTTTTAAGGTTTTTATTATATTGTTTACCTGCTATTTTATGGGTGTTTTGAGTTTTTTAACTGTCCCGCTCAAGTGGGTTGTACCGCATTATGAAGCAGCTTCTGAATGAAGCTAACTATGTAATCATGGATCGAGGTCCATCGGACTATCGAACTATGTACGGTACTCTTCCGAATAGAATTCAACCCCACCCTGATTTTCCAGTTTACACATTTAATTAGCAGAGGAACTGCCCACCGAAAATGGCAAATATGTTGCAAGCAACGACTCATAGTCATTGTTCGTGGTCTGGGAAAGCACGTTTTCCTGCTCATTTGGACCTGGCGGATTAGGCTCTTAATCCCCTGTGAGTGGGTGTTATTTACATGAAGTCCTCTTGTACCTAGCCTTTATTTTCGCTAACAATTAGCGAAAATTGTTTATCAACTGTCGCCTACTGAGGCACACAGAAAATAAACCGGGTACAGAGTTTGATAATTTAGAACCAAACTCGATTGTATCGAATTCACCGAGCAGGACTGAAATAGAACATAAAACCAAAATGCATGCTCAGAATAGTTTCTAATCCGGCCCTTTCCTGCGGCGGCAAACTAATCTTAATCCCAGCAGGAACTCTTCCGCGACCAGCTTAGTTAATCCTGTGCACCAAGGCTTCCTGATTATATCACCAGGATTACGAAAATATGCTCGTGAAGACTTAATTCATTGAAAAACACTTTTCTTTAACTTTTTCTTAACCCTTGCCCTTAAAATGATCTCAGCCCCGCTTTTGACATGGCGTACGTCTGGCATGCGATAAAGGTACACAAAACTATGGCCTTGGGTTCCTCCTTATTAATTTGATATAAAAATCCCATCCCTTTTAATAAGCCTGCCGCATCCACGCCGTGTCAGTAAAAAACGAGATACAATTAGGACTTAGGGATGCTGCTGAGAGTGATAATCAGGGTGAGTTGAGGCAAGATTTTATGGTATAAATAAAATGGTTTTTATAATATTAATGTTGATTTGAAGTAAATTTTTAAAACAACGCGACAGATCGGATAACTTCGGAAAATGCTTATTAACATAAGCACCTTTTCTAGTTTCTAATCCAAGCTAGTTCTACAGTAATTCCACCTTAAGGACATCGTATTCATTCCCGCTTTACTCGTTTGCATGAAAAGGGTTTTCCATCGAATTAAAAAGTGGATTTGAATAAGTCGAAGCCTTGGCCATGTTGCGCATTTTCCATTCGCAGATAAGGCAGACGATTAGCGGAGGCTTAATGATAAGTACGGGAACAAGTAAAATCCCGGTCCAGACTTTAAGTACAAGGATTACTAATTAAGCAACGTGATTTAGAATTAATCTAAATAATGCATTTTGCGTACGTTTTCACTTCATTCTTTTCTATTTTGAGTATGTTTTAACCACTATCAACCACAACGAATAACAATAAATCAAGAAATTGGACTCTTCAAACTCAGGAAAAAATCGATCGAGTGTTACAAATTACTTAAAAATTGTGGGCACACTCATGGGTTACCAAACAATCAAAAAACCCCTATACTGAATCCGTAGGGGTTCTTTAATGCACATCCGTTGCGTTCGATGTTTTAAGCCTTCACTTTCGATTTTATTTCCGCTTTCCCCTTTTTTTTTGATAAAACAATTGTCTCTTTGTTGACAGCCCTCGTGTTCATCCGATATATTTGCCCAAAATTTGTATTTTTTTCCCAAAAAAGAGTGAACTCAACTTTTGTTTGCCTGAGACATACATTTTTGTTTTTGGTTTTTATAAAGCAGAGGGTTACAATTTGTGCTTGGAATGAACTAAAAGCATATAGCCCAGTAATAAAATCTGGGCAGCTGACATAGAATATATTGTATTTTAATATACAGTTTGAGAGGAATTTCAGACTATCAAATTAATAAATATTTGGTTTGTGCTATGAACGACTATGTTAACCCAGGTTAGTTTCTTCAGATTAAATCTTATCAACGGACCATACGCACTTTTCTACGCACTACTGCCCTACTTACACACACACACGGTTTAGCACGTGTGGAAGGCGTTCTCGGACAATTTCAGTTCGCTTTGCGATTCCAAATCTCGACCACTTTCCTTTCACTCGTTGTGATAATATAGTCTCAGTTGCTGATTGTCGGCAAAGCCATAGGAGATAATGGCCGGATCTGAACAAAATCAGTTGAGCTTAAGTTGCTTTTTCAATACCAAGGCGTACACTCTATCCTTATCAAGCAAACTAGCCGACATTTATTCTGACTAATCCGAAACCTGCGAATTAGCGAAAATGTGCTCAAACCGGTCAGTTTAGCCCGAAACCCCAGAAATCCTTATCAATAGGGTCAATTTTGGGTTCTCAAGTATTGTTTAATGCCTTCTGCGAATTTTGTTTTTGCTCAAATCTTTCGCTGAAGTCAACCATGCTCATTCGATGACAAAAACTGTTCGAATTTTACGTAACATTATACAGAGCAAGGATATGCGTGTCCCTTTCGGCTATTGTTCGTTTTCACTTTCGAAAAATCCACGGTAGTTCGCATTAACCGCCCGGCGAGTCCTGCCAGTCCTGGGCGTCCTTGGCCTACCTACAAAAACCAGCAAACCGATCTAGACCCATTTTCACCATAAGTTCAGCACAGCCTGTCCTTGCCATAAAAATCTACATAAAACCATTTAAAAGTCAATCCGCAAAAGTCACTGAAAACGCCGAAGCAAGCAGAGAGATTTCTATGTTCTAACTCTACCGACTGTTTTTTATGATTCTTGGGTTTTGCGTCTACCTGAAACTGTTTTTTACTAGTTCCGCATTGACGATTCGTTTTTTAGGCGTGTGTCAATAATTAGTTACCCATTAAACTGAACTTCCACTTCGTCGTGACTTCGCTCAACAGGCTAAAGGGAAAGTGAAAAAACTCACTCAAATATTTTTTTACACTCGGGCCTTTTTCCTGCTTTGGGGTCTCGTCGGCTTGGACGTTTTGTTTACTTCCTGTTCACTCTTACGGCGCACGCTTGAATTTCCACCCCGTCCAAGGCATCTCTTTTCCTGACTTTTGGCTCTTTCGCTCTCGCTCTTTCCCTTTCGCCCAGTTCTCCTTTGGCGTTCATCCCCTTCGCCAGATGAGGTATATATTAAAAAAAAAACTCACATGCAGAACGGGGAAATTGACATGGGACATGCGAGTGAGTTTTTCTCGAGTCCTCTGGCTGCCTATTTCGAATGAGCTCGCATCCGATCCTTGCTCCACTTAAGGCGGCCTTCTAGTGCACTTTTTATGAAGGTTCTAAAAACACAGGACCAGCGGAAGTAGTCATAAGTTTTTAATGCCTCTTCGTGGGCAACTCATAGTTTTCATTTTTTATGTTTTATGACTACCAAAAAACGCAGGACCATAAAACCACGTAGTGCTAAAACTGAAGATATATTTTTTTTCTTTTGGTTAAAAAAAAGGCACTGATTTTGAAACTAAAGTCAACTACGGCTCTGACATTGAAATTTATCAGCGGCTGTCTCTGTCCCACCAATTTGCATATGAAAAATCAGCACTTTTAGGTAAAAAACAAAAAAAAAAAATAAAATTAACCGATGAAAATAACTCAGCTCAGCTCAACTCAACGGAGTGTCCAGTTCCAGTTTACCTGCTTCGGGTCTGGGGATCGGTTTTCGCCGTCGCCTTGATGCTTTCTCTTGCTCTCTGCATGCGTGTTCTGCGTGCGAGTGAGCGGGAAAGCGAATTGAGTGCGTGGCTGTGTGGCAGTGTGAGTGCGTGAGAGGGTGAGTGGGATTCTTTCGCCGCGGCAAAACGTACTTATAGTTAGCTCACGCAGCGAATTTGTATCAGTCGTGATTTGGCTCTGTCAGTGAGAGGAACAACAATTTGTTGTGCTGCACACACAAACGCGAATAACACAAACCTAATCAAATTACAACTACCTCATTTTGCAAAATCGGTGAACTTTTATATAAAGAAAATCAGTGAAACTCTACCTCAAAGTACAAAAGTGCGTGAACGTCATAATTAATATCTATACCGACAGTGCGAGAAAATTGGCTAAAAAATTCAATCCAAAGAATATATCGGCGAATCTCAACATTGCATTTGCTCTGGAGAAGGCAACAAGAAGGATTTAAACACAGAAACAATAACGTTTCGATGGCCATATCAATGCTGCAAGACGCACAGACACGAAGTAAGTATTGTTCAAGATGTGTGTAATGTTAGTTTTTAAACCTTCAGGCGTCCGTTGTTTTTGTAAATTTTTAAATATCGTTCTCAAACGATTAATTCTGAGAATGTGTAAAGAAACTCCGCCGACAATTTCATACGGCAGTAGCGACGTCTGAGCTTCTTTAGGCTAATGGCCGACGCCATGTTTACAGACACACACATTCGTTCGTACATACACATTTGGATCAATTAGGCTTTGTTTACAAGTTTGGCCAGAAACCGGCACTTAAATTGTTCCCCACCAAAACAAAAGCTAGAGAGAACAAGACAGAGAGCTCTCAGAAGAGAACCGAGAGCTTCTCTCACATATGTAGCACACATGTCAAAGTTTTGTTCTTATGAGCTTCTGCTTGTAGCTAGAGACTTTCCACAGCGAATCTGTGAGAACCGCTAGGCTCGTCCTTTCTCTGACCGTCTAAGATGCTTTTAAACGCTCTTGAACAGCCAACTAACTGTTATTCTATCTTTTTTTAGGCTTAGCCGCTGCATTGGCAGGCATCAAGAGAGAGGAGGTTTCTGTAGACCGCTCCATGTCGCTGTCGCCACCAATGTCGGCCAACACATCAGCTACCAGCGCCGCAGCAATGTATCCGGCTATGGGTCTTCAACAGGCAGCTGCGGCCTCTGCCTTTGGAATGCTCTCACCCTCCCAGCTCCTGACTGCCAACCGGCAGGCTGCTGCCTTCATGGCGCAACTGCCCATGAGCACATTGGCCAACACACTGTTCCCGCACAACCCCGCGGCGTTGTTTGGAGCCTGGGCCGCACAGCAGTCACTGCCACCTCAGGGCACACACATGCATTCGCCACCAGCTAGTCCCCACTCGCCGGTGTCCACACCTCTGGGCAGTGGCAAGCATCCACTGAGCTCCCCCAACAGCACGCCTCAGCATCATGAGCCAGCTAAGAAGGCTCGGAAATTGTCGGTGAAGAAGGAATTTCAGACGGAGATTAGCATGAGTGTGAATGATCTTTACCACACACCCGGTGGTCCCATCTCTCCGCCTTCTAGCGGCAGTTCTCCCAACTCCACCCATGAGGGTGCGGGTGGCAATGCAGGAGGTGCCGGCTCCAAGGACCCATCTCGTGACAAGAGCTTCACCTGCAAAATCTGTTCCCGCAGCTTCGGCTACAAGCACGTTTTGCAGAACCACGAGCGCACCCACACTGGCGAGAAACCCTTCGAGTGTCCCGAGTGCCACAAACGCTTCACCCGGGACCACCACCTGAAGACCCATATGCGCCTTCATACTGGAGAGAAGCCATATCATTGCTCGCACTGCGATCGTCAATTTGTTCAGGTAGCCAACCTTAGGCGTCACTTGCGTGTCCACACTGGAGAGCGCCCGTACACATGCGAGATCTGCGACGGTAAATTCAGCGACTCCAATCAACTTAAGTCCCATATGCTAGTGCACAACGGAGAAAAGCCTTTCGAGTGTGAACGTTGCCACATGAAGTTCCGACGGCGCCACCATCTAATGAACCACAAATGTGGCATCCAGTCGCCGCCCACTCCGGCTCTGTCGCCAGCCATGAGTGGCGATTTTCCCATGGCAGTCACCGCAATGGGTCTCGAGTCGTCCACCACCAAATTCGCGGCAATGTGCGCCAGCTATGGAGGTTCAGAAGAGTCGGTCGACTTGGAAAAAGGCCCTATGGAGGACGATGCCCCATTGGATTTGTCAGAGGATGGAGCCAGCTCGGTTGATGGACATTGCAGCAACAGCATTTCACGCCGCAAGGCCCAGGATATTCGCCGAGTTTTCCGCCTGCCTCCCCCTCAAATCCTTCATGTGGCCAGTGATATGCCTGAACAAACTGAACCTGAGGATCTGAGCATGCACTCTCCCCGGTCCGCCGAGTCCCACGAACAGAACGAAGACATTGACTTGGACGACCTGGATGATGCTGCAGCGCTCTATATGCGACAACAGCACCACTAGATTAGCCAAGCTTGCAATTGTACATAGCCATGATAAGTTTTCATTAGATGAAAGCGACTGGAAATGATCCACACAAAATTGAAAATTTTGCCATTTCAAAGTGCAGAGCAAACACTTTTGCAACAGGAATTTAATGCTAAGTACAAGTAACTAAAGATCAAACATATATATAAAATTAGAGAAATAGCACATAAATCAAAAAAACACAAAAATTGTACAAAAGTAGCTAAACATGCCATAAGCTTATCGCCGCCAAACCCCACCAAATGAACCGAAAATGTCGTGCCATTCTTTATCCTAATTTAAGTTATATCGTTAGGTTCTCAAGTCACTTAAAATTGTAAATATATCCAGCATGTGCAGCTGCTAATTGTAAATTATACGGCGCTCCACCATATTTTATTGTATTACCAAATTGAAAGACACAAAAAAAACATGAAATTTAGCATATTTTTAATTTAATTTAAAAGAATTCTTTAAGAAAGCAATGCCAATAATCATGAATCAAAATTAACTTTAAGTTAAAATAATAAACATACTTTTTCTACGCTAATTGTTTTGTTTGCCATTAATATTTAGTACTATTATTTAATCATATAGCATTAATCTCGTTTTCATTGAGCAGAATTTTACTTTTATATTCCTATTTAAATTTATATTTAGTTAACATGTTGCTGCATGCACTAGAAAAAATAAACGAATTGAAAGCACATATTTTTATTTACATGGTTTTCCTTGAAATGTCGAGCAAATTTTATAAAGTAGGCTCCTGGCGCTGTTAAACTTCATTCTTCTTCCATTTTATAATGATACTTTTGTTTATTGTTGTAAAACTATTAGGAACTTTTAAAATTATTCCGAAGGCATACTAACATAACAAACGTATAGCTCAATGCATTAACCAAAACTGTATATTAATCAATCTTATCTTTATATTCGTAAATTATTGATCTAATTGTAAGACTTGAACCAAGTAAACAGGAAGAAAATGCTATAACCAAATACCTCCAATACCTCTTCGTATCGAAATTGTTGTGAGCTGAACAGTATATACATACAACAATTTGGCAATCGTACAATTCAACTGAATTTATATACAACATAAAAAAACAAAAAATATATACCGCAAAGTTATATGTATTGTAATTTTGATGAATATTTTAGAGGGATAACGAATAAGCAGCATTTATGCGATTTAGACAAATTATGACTAAGTGTAAATAATATTTATGGATACGAACTTTAACTTAGATTGTAAATAACAAAACAAACTAACAACATAATAATTTTAGTGCAATCTTTGGTTCAATTCATCGATGAGAAAACAATCTTGCCGATGCATCCTTAGTTTGTATGTTCTCAAGTCATAAAAATGCAACAAAATATTGTGTAATTTTCTTTGTTCATTCAAGTGTATGGTATACAAGTTCCTCAAGATTAAATGATTACAAAAAAATAAAATCAGATAGCGAGCGCATTTCGAGTCCTTTGAAATTTCGCGCATTGCACGAAAAACCTCACACACGTTTCATATTAATTGTGTACATTAATACTCGACGCTAATCTTTAGTATGTTTAAATCCTTAGATGTAACTAGTATAAAACAAGTCAATTTTTATGTAAATATAAGTATTCTAATACCTACAGCTCAAGTTGTGCATCGTATGGTAAATCAACCAATATACTCGAAGCTAAGCCGTAATCAAGAGTCATTCTCCAGTTTTCACATTAGCCGGTTAAAGATAAAATAACTTGTGCAATGCATTAGGAAATATCAACTAGAAAAATTATAATAAATAAAATGATTGCATTAAATATTTCGGTAAAAATATAGCCAGTAAACTGTCAGTTTTGGTCATAATCATTTTTACTTTGTTGTTGTCCTTACTTTTAGGCTTTAAATGCCGGTACTATGCATATGACACACAAATCTGTATACATACTGTAAGATTATTTATTACCTCAAAACTAAAATATATTGTGTTAATAAACGAATTGTATGTCTGCGAAAAGAATATATGTATATATTACAATATTGTGTTAAAGAATGTGCAAGACTCGTTTCTTTCTTTCAACAATAAGACATGGATGGAATCGAATTCGAGGCAGGAAAATTAGCTTCCTCTATTCCTCGTTTCTGCTCGACAACGGACCGCGTTATATAAATTTTTAATTTATGCAAACGAAGCCCTTTCGCATTATTTTACATTTGCCACAAGACGCCCCACTAATGCTGTCGCCACAATGCCCCATTCACCCCACTCCCCAGCTCGGCCCCTTCCAGTCATCTCTTCCCCGGAATTTGAATTCGCGTCTGGAGGCAGCAGCCGCTGAGAAAGAAAAGAATATAAAAAAAAACGCCGCGCAGCCAGAAAATGTCACAGTGTTTTTCCACATTTAATCTCCAGTGAGAGAGCAAACAACTACAACACCACGAGAGGAAGGCGGTACCACCCACCCAATCGCCCCGGCCGCTCCTCATTCAACCTTCCAGAGAAACTGACGCCTCCACTTCTTTGTGCCCCTTTCAACAGCCAAAAAAGGCTTCATCCTGGCAGCTCGCTGTATATAAAATGGCAGCATGTACGAGCATTACATAAAGGGCGTCTTATGTGCTTACATAGAGAGGTCTAGAAGAGTGAGACGGAGGACAAATGCTCGCGTACAGCTCTCCTTATTAGCATTTTAGCCTTTCTTCGTTTGGAGCTGCGGAAACGCTGACAACATGCACAGGAAAAAATATATTACCGCCCTTAACTATAACGCACGTTTTGCATAAGGAATTTAAACTCTGGGCCTTTAAAAATAACGTTTTTTAAATATTGTATCTATATTTATGTGTACTTCAAATAAAAATAACACTTTATTTTTGTACTACGTTTTTCTAGGTGTAGGCTCCCCTGCTCTTCCCCCCCTCACCTCTTCATCTTCTTTTTTAGCTTTCGAGTAAATGATTTGGATTTGGAGGCAGAAAATTTTTTTCTCAAATGAGTTTACGAGTGTTTGGCTGTTAAGATTTTTTGGTGGGGCAACGAAAGCAAACCCTAAGAAAATAAAAGGCATTCAAAATAAATTTAAAGGCTTCGCTGGCAACGAACCACCGACGTAGCCAACTGCCGTTCATTATTCAAATTGAAAAATTATGATTTTCACCCGCGACTCGTGTCCTTTAGAAAGAAGAAAGAGAACGAGGGCTGAGACTCGGCCAGTCCGAAATAGGCGCCCAGCCAAGCAAGGCATTATAATAAGCTCCCTGAAGGAGCAGGACCGTAGAATGGAATTTGGAAAGGGTGTTAGAAGCGACATCGCAGTCTTAATTTTCGAATATACCATATCGTTGGGTGATTCTAAACGAATGAAAATTTAGAGATTTACTTATTATTTGGATTATTTAATGAAGCGGGAATTTTGTTATTGCTTTCTTCTACTTCTTATATGCATTTTATTTTCGAATATATTTTGTTTGCGTTTGTCAGATGGCCAACTAATTTTAACCAAGATTTGAGCATTCAAAGGTAAAATGGGCCGTTCACCAAAAACTAGTAAACAAATGCAAACAATAGTAGTAGATATTATAGTATACGAAAGACAGGACAAAAGGTTTACAAGGACCTCAGAATACATGCACACACTAAGGGTCCAACCATATCTAACTGTTTCCTTCTACCCCCGGCAGAGCCTGGCGGGATATGCAAAAAAAAGGGCATGCAAATTTTGGCAAACACAATTAACTGGGATCGGCATCAAGATCGGCTCTCTGCTGCAATGCCCAGAATAGAATCCACACAGCACGCAGCCAAAGAGAAAGTGAAAAAGGTTGGCGGACATTGCCGCAGCGTGTTGCAAAATTGTAAGTGCCATAGAGAAAACTAAGAAGAGAGAATCAACGCTCATTATAATTTCACATTCAGAGTTCTACTCATTTTAGCTTGGAAATTACGAGCTTTGCTCTTTCTCTTATCGAGCTGTAAGCAAAGCAGAAGGGCTCCGAAGGGGCAAAAAGGAATTACGGTAAGAAAAAAATGAAAAACAACCCTCTCGAAAGGCAGCGACTGCGACTGCGACGGTGGCAGCGGAGTTCGCAGCAACGATAACGGAAAACTCATTTGCATACGAAGTGCTTTCGCTTTCTCTCTACCAACCCCGCACGCCACCTTCGTTGTTTTGAAGCATGGCGGCAATAGGCCACCTGCGTCTGTGCGCGAAAGAGAGGGTCTCCTACGCTTGCGTCTCTGTTACACCTATGCCTTCATCAAAGAGTTTAATGCTGGAACAACGCAGTCACAGACAGGCAAGCAGCCAGGATGCTGCGATGGGGCAAAGCTCTTTCGTCTTTAGCTGACTCGCTTCCTTTGCTGCTCATTATCAAGCAGCGAGCGTTAAACTCATTGAGACGTTTTGCATCTCTGCTCCCTTTCTGTCCCTTCGGCCCCCTTTTCTCGCTCGCCCCTTTTCGAAACGAAGCTTTTCCAGCAGCAGCTCTCGGCGGTTTCTCTGACTCATTTTACTTTTATATTTTTCATTTGGGTCTCTCTGAACTTTACGAAAAGCAACGTAAAAGCAAAAAGACATTTTTGTTTAAAGAAAATTACGAACAACCCCTTTGGAATTAGAAGCTGAGGAAGGAAAAAATGTAAGGAGTCGTGGAAGTGGATACGAAAACGCCGGCGTAAAATCTAAAGAAATGAGCGTATATTATTCATGGTATTAATGTCGTAAGATTGTCTGAAAGGGGAGCAATGAAAGGAGAACGCTTTTGTATCCCAACTGAAATGAATTTAGAATTATTCGCCTATATAAAAAGACAAAAAAAAAGACGAAACTGTTATTTTCTTTCTATTTTCTAGGAAACTTCCCAATAATTACATTGACTCTAGTAAGAGAAGCCTAAGGCCCCGGACTGTAATCATCAGAGCAAGTTTTTATCCTAATGTAATGAGCCGCTATTTAAATACGTTCGCCTTCAGCATTTAGAATTCCTACGACCCCACACATTTGATTTTACATATGGTCTTCATAAATAAACATATCTCTTTCACCCTCGCATATGCATTTCTATACTACGGGTAGAAGTACCGCCCAAGTAACCATAATGCCAATTCTATGATAAAAGCACTGATGATTGCATAAACATTAGACAAGTGCGATAACTTCCACCCTCACCCATATGTTTTTTATTTCCCACAAATTTCGACAATTTCGGACAAATTTACATGCATAAACCGCGACGAGCTTAACGACGGAAACGGCAATTTTCCAACAACAATAAGGGCAAAAAGCCACTACACACGCGATTTCCATGAGTTTCACCGAGGATTTTTCTACTCCCTTGGGGAGTTCGTAGACCCTTTCCTTCCCCTTTTATTTTTGCAAAATTTGTTTAGAGAAAATCAAGTGAAAAACGTTTGAAAATTATATGCATGGTGTGCTTGTGCCGGAGTGGGCAAGTGTCGGTGGGGAAGGAGTGTTGCTTGTTGACATTCTGTGTCCCAAGGAAAGTGAGCTATCAACAAGCTATCATTCACTACACACTCGTATCTGCTTATGCATGTGTGGGCGAGGGCGTGTTGGGAAACTGTTGATACGATTTAAGCGATTTGTTGTGGGTTTTCCTTCGCGCAGTTGTTTATATTTTGCGGGTTTCTTGTTCAGAGCAAAAACTGTAGCATACATTTCTGTTTGTGTGTGGAAACGGGGATGAAGGCAATCGAAAGAGGTCATTTTCAGCTGGATATGTGCCAGCATGGTATAGTTCTCTTAGTGCCCAATTTAATTATAACCCATATATGGGCCAAAAAGGATTTTCTGACAACCACTTATTATTTAATAATGCTGCATTAACCTTTGCTTCGGGTACCCAAGTTTTACTTATACTGCCTTTGGTGTGTCCTAATGGATTTGTAATTCGCTTACAGAATAAAGGACCCACCATAGAGCCTGTGCAAGTTGCGAGCCTTGTTTCTGGTAGCCTTTTAACTTATTTACGGCTGAGACCAAAAGTAGTCCTCGGGTCGACATAAGAGCCAGACATGTAAGTGACTACAATCAGCAGCAGAATAAGTTTCAGTATCTGCGCTCTTATAAGGCAACCACGATATTTCCACCAGAAGCTTTCACCACAAAATATGCAAAACGCAATTAAACAGTCCAACGAAAAAATTTTAATTACCTTTTTATCCGGCAAAGTGGCCGGTCATGAAGCATGGCTTGGCGGTATATCCTTTTAATAAGGCGACTCCTTTGCATAACAACAAGGAAAACATTAATTAAGATGCGGACAAAACCAGGACCAGGCCTGGATGTCGGCTACGAAATAAGCGAATTAACAACAGCTAGGACTTTGCATAAATGAAAGGATAATCAGCCTATCAACCGAGCCAAGGACCAAAGGCACAAAATGGCACGCAATTAACATGGAAATGACTTTGTTTGACACTCGAATGAAAGCAAGCATCCCAGTGGAAAGACAAAAGGTTTCTCTGGCCGGCATCCCGGCGTCTGGAGGGTTAAATTAGCAAAGGACCCAAAATGAAGCCAACAACAGCACACTGCAGCACGGGCATAATTTAATATTTCCCATTAAGCGCGACCATTAATGAACGGAGCGAGGGCGAATCCCGCGACTGCGCAGGCTCTCTCAAGGAGATGGACGTCGTCCTGGACATCCCCCTGCACCCGTCTTATCCAGCCGACCAAGGCGAGTAATTAAGTTTATGCGAAGTACAAAATTTAATTTCGTTTGCCACCCCTTTTTAACCACCCTCCTTTGCGGCAGTGGGGAATCTTGGCTTTCATTTTGTGTTGGTTTTTTTTTTTTGTTTCAAATGCCTTTTGAAGTATTTGCTTCCCTACTCCCCGCCCTTCGTTTGCTATAAGCATCTTAACGGCATCATTTGGCGTCGAGTTGCGCAGGTGGCCACCAGTTTTTCTTAATGTAAAATTTTTATCAAGGTGGTATTATGGGTACGGCGTGTACTTTAAGGGAGAGCCTTTGACTTAAGGACCCCTGCTTATAATTTTTAATTGGAGTTTGAAGTGCGCCTAATGGGAGAGAAAAATAAGAGCGGGCTTAACAAAAAATGCCTACATTTTTTATTAGTTCAAGAACGCAGTTCTTTATAAGGAAATAAAACACTTTCGATCACAATATATATTAATAAGCTTATATTATTGACATTCGAATTAGTTTCATTAGTTTTATGGCTTTCGAAAAGGGTTATGCGACATGCAGCCTATGGGGCAACCTATATCGGTAGTCAAGTCTATCATAGCAAAATCATAAATCAATAATTTCCAATAAAGCTAAAGTACACCCATTCCCCATTAACGTGGTAGCCGTGCTATGCGTTTTATAAAGCGGGGCATATTTTCCAAAATTATAAAATTGAGCGAAGAACATTTTGTAATGCTGGCGCACTGCATAATCAGCTTCGGCATAGCGTATACTGCCGCAATCGACGTCTCTGCCACGCTTCCCATCCAGCGATGTGCATAAATTAAGTTAACCCCTCACGGTAGAAAAAAAAAAACCAGCGACGCGTCTGCCTCATTTTTTTGTTAATCTTTTTTTATAACCCCGTAATGTATTTTGTGATTAACTTTCGCTTTGCATGCAACGCAGCGGGCTCATTTTACCCCTTTGCTTTTAAATTAATTCTCTACCAGAATGTCAGTTGTAAAGGTTCACAAGTTTTTAAAATTTTTTGAGGTTTGACAAGTTAGCCCAAATTCAAAGTATATTTTTGGAAAAAAGATCGGCTTCGGGCCCTTATAGATTCTACTTTTGCCAAATTTTTACACTTTTTAGTGCTTACATTCTTTTTTTTTATTTTTTACTTTTATTATTTAACGCTACACGGAGAAAGTATTTGAATTTTCAAATACTTAAAAATAAAATAAGTGATTACATTTTAAGAGACTAGATCTATTTTCTGAAAGAACGATTTTTTTTACAAATTTGCTATTATGAATCACCCTTTCATCTGCCTGAATTTTTTTTCTTTACCCTTACCACAGCAACCCAAATTATTCTGCCCGAGCACATGCTAGAGTACCCACGTTTTTTACCTATACCCTTGCTCTCCTTTTTTTTTAACCCTTGCACAGCTAACTTGAATATTCACTTGTCAAATTCAGAGTAAAAAAAAACTGTACCAAAAAAACGGGCATTTGGGTTTTATGGATAGATCCTGATGCCGAAAACTTCAGGGGTAAGTTAAGAACTTGATTTTCAAATCCCAACAGCAACACAAAGCAACAAAATGCAAATTAAAAGTTGTGGAAACCCCTTTTTTTAAAAAGTGCAAAAAAGGGTTGTCGCTGTCCCAGCCGCAGGACTTTCAATGTTGTCTGGGTAACGAACAGAAAAAAAAACCCAATGAGGGGTGCGTTTGTCGTGTGTCCTGCCAGGCACAGCTTCATTTTTTCGAATATTTAATTTTTTGGGTATGCAAATGCCGGCTGCTAAAAAAAATTTTACCCCAGCACTGAGATCTGTGTGTAACACAGGATACGGATTGTTGAAATTTGAAAAGGGTTTCGGTATCTAACCTACCAACAGTTCGTAATTTTTCTGGCTCTCCTTTTTCGTTTTGCATACGATTATAATCCCTATTTAGGGGCCGCACACGCAGATGAAGATCATCATGGATTTTGCGCAAAGAATGCGACTGGCACACGTCTGGTCCTTTGCCGTGGTTGAAAGCATCCGTCCCTGAGAGTAGCGGAAATTAGTTTTCCTTATAGATTTTCTTTGGTCTCAATGGGCGTCTCATTTACGCCTATTAGCAATTTAGACAGCTGTTCTCAAAGGTGAGCAAAAAAAAAAAACTCAAAGGCTTGCGGGCTTAAGTCCTGCCGCTGACAGCTGCCCATTCCAAAGACGTCGCCATGTCCTGCGGTGCTACTTCGTCCGCTGACCCTTGCCACTTTCAACCATATCCAGATCCAAATACCTTTTTCAAATAGAACGGTCAATATGAGAAGAGAAAAGGGACACATGTTCAAACAAGCCGCACATTGTACTCACACAAGCCCCAACCTCCCCAATCATTTGACCCAATAGTTGGTATTAGAAATCAGATTGCTTCCGTGACATCATACGAGGTAAATATTGAAAACTGGCAAACACACGTGCACAGCAGGAAGACAAAAGGTCTTGGCCAAAAAAAAGCAAACACACAGCCCATGATAGGCTAAGCAGTACATGAGTTGGTTATTCTGTACTCATTTAATTAAAGTTATTCAAGGTATTCTGTCCATATTCAAGCCAAACGCTCATATCAGATGCGCCATCGCAAACATGCTTTATCTTTTAAAGTGCGAAAAAATCTCGGCATGAAAGGAGTTATCCAGTTATACTCTACCTATCAACTTTTAAAACCTACTGAGCTACTGGGATTCCATTCAGAACTGATGATCGTGTCTCCGAATACCAAAACGTTAACTTTTATTCGCAGACACGACTTCGAGCATCCTTAATAATATCTACCTTTTAATTGTTTTTCATCTTTTTTTTTTTTCTTTTCCCAGAAGAGCTCATTTGCCTGACAAAATTGCTTACATAGGATTTCAATCAAGAGACCCCCGTGTTTGCTGACTTTTGGCCGCAGCTTTTTTTTTCGCAAGTTTTTATTTTTTCTGTAACTTAATTTTTTAGAGACGCGTGGCATTTATGTAATTGACGGCGGCGTTTCATTAGGCAGCCAAGCAAGGATTTGAAAGGCTGTGCAGTATGTAAGGAAAAAAATGTGGAGAGCTACCCTTAAAAACTTCTTAAAAAAGCTGACTGTGTCAAAGGTTTTTGTCTCAGTTCTGGGGGTACCGTCGAAATTCGTCAGCAAGCCTGCTGCCGGTGGCTTTGTCGGAAGTTAGTGTGAGACGCATTTTTTTTATTTGGCTACGCTTGTTGCCAGAGACCTCTTCGAAGCAAGCAGGAGAAAGGCGAAAAAATCGATGAAGTAATTTCTGATTAAGCCAGGGGTAGAAGGGATGAGGACATCGGCGGGAAAAGCTTAGCCCTTAGGAAGCCAATGATGAGTAAAACGTCACAGCACTGCGCACAGTGCAAACAGAAATTGGATGCATTAAGTGACCCTATATAAGTCAGCTTTCTTATTGTTACTCTCGAAAATTGGTGGAGACAAACGCATGATCTAAAACGTAAATAGCTGACCCGTGCCAGATCTGACAGATCGACAATCCGAGAGGCTTTCTACACGCGAGACTTTAACTTTAAAAATCATTATTTAATGTATTTAAAATATATTTTTTAATGATTAACCTCATTATTAATCTCGGTTCTATCACGCTTAGCTAATATGTGTTTATGTTTTATAAAACATAAATGCTACATTTCTCTTGAAATTTACTACTACTATTTTAATTATTTACACGCTACACTCTGCATTTGACTTTCATTTAGTTAAAAAAAACGTTTGAAAAATACAACCCTTAACTTTTTTCGTCGCTTCTTTTAAATATAAAATTACACTATCAACATTAGGTTTAATACCCGCAAGTGCGGATGAATATTGGTAGCAGTAAAAATCGGAGTGAGGCTTTTGTTTTGGGTCAGGGTGCGACGGCGTCAGCGACCAATTCAGCAAGTTTCTGGCAGCCGTTTTAAGTACCAAGACCACACAGCCAAAAGTAGCTTGCAGGGTTGTCACTGTAGTGAGGGAGTTGAAAAAATGTGCCACCCTCGGCGGAGGCAGGCGCAAAAAAATTCTATAGCTATTAAAAAATGTAAAAGCAAAAACAACGAAAATCGCGGGTGTAAAGCAAGAGTAGAGAATTTGAATAGCGCCCACGCCGACGCCGCCGTTAACTGCGCAGCCTGCGTCGGGGGATAATGTGGAAAATTGTGTTTTTCTCCTTGTGGGCGCACCTCCCTTTGCGAGGTTTTTTCTGCCATCGTGCTAGCTCATTTGCAAAGGGTGAATAAACTTAAGAGAAATGAGAAGCAGGAAAACCGAACGCAGTTGAGAGGCACGTCAAGGCAAGCTCAAGCAAATAAATCGCTAGGGAAGCAAATGCCAGCGTTTTTTATATTTAGACCTTATATCACCAGTCTGCATTTCCCTTAAAAGTGTATCTGATTACAAGTATTAGGTCGAAAGGCAAACTTTTTAATAAATACTTTTTAATGCCGGAGAGTTTTATCCGTCGATAAGTTATTTTTAAGCAAATATAACAATATGCTCTCACATACCTGTTTAATTTTCTCCACAACATGCTTTTAATTTTAAGAGCGCTCGTCGACGACATACCCTCGACTCCTTCCACACCCTGTTACAACTGGTCCCCACCGTTAAGACGGCAATGAATCCATTTCGCCTGGTGCTATCTCATTTGGCAATCTCGCTCCGAGCAAAGGGGTTGGAGTTCGTTACCACCGATGTTGATCGATATTTTAATTTTATGTTTTTTTCTCAATTTTCCATTTCTTGTTCTTTCCTACTCATTGCGTTTCCTTAGCTTTGGCTTTTGGCTTGTTCTTTCTTTTCTATCTCATTTGCTGCTGTGATTTTCCTGCCAAGGATGTTGATGATGAAGCTCGATTTGCAAGTGTTGGCCTGTGTGTGCTGCAAATATATGTGGGTTGCCTTTTGTTCATTTGCATTTGACTCGTTTTCATTACGAACCCTTGGATCTTCTCCATATCCATACATACACACTACCTCCCCTTTGGGTCTGTCTGTGCACACGTTTCCCCATGGCACTTTCTTTGTGGAGCGTTGTTATTAAGTTTGCATTTCGGGCATCCAGACGCGAGTCGGCGCTTCCCATAGACCACTCTTGGCAACTCTTTTGATGTAAATATGTACATACATATACATACATGTATATGCTGTATGGATAAGACACTCCAGATAATTATGGCGAGGAGTTTAATCTGATTTCTACATATGTACAAGTAAAAGTAATTAAAATTGTTAAAAATATTTATCTAATAAATATTACCTGTGATCATTATCAGGCTGTAAACACGATATAAAACATTACGGGCAGCGTAAATATCCAACGGACACCGAAAAGCTTTTAGATTTAGCCTTCAGAGAAACTACCAAAACAATTACGCCAATTATTACGGATATAAAAACTTAAAAGACTGATAATAAAAGCAAAAGCACCTACGATTAGGAATATAAAACAAAAATGTTTTTGTTTCGCCAAAAATCCGCCTTCTAAGAGGGCAGGAGAGAAAGCATAGGTATGTTGACATCTTTCGTGGCTCCTGAAACCATAGCGAATAAAAATGTCATAAAATTTGAAAAGCAGCCGACAGACAAGCTCAGCAGGGGTGACGGTGACAGAAGGACGATGAGCCAACATATGCCTAGCAAGGAATTGCAATTTTCCTGCCTTGGGGTGTTCTCCGGTGTTTCTGATACTGCCGTTTCTTCTAATGCAATTAGATGAGTGCCAGGGAAGTCAGCGAGGACTTCAACTTCGACGACATTTCAGTCCAAGCAGCCAAATTTTGTTAATGTGTTTTCCTGGTACACGAAAACGCATATGAATATTTTATAGTTCATAATATGAGACATCGTCCTGTGATATACGATGTAGGAGGGAGTCTGCTGTATCAACAGAAAAAGCTGTATTAACAAATTGTTTTTCAATTCGGCTTACAAAATTAGGAATGAAATAAGTTACATTAAAATTTAATTGCTTTTGACGAAGAAAATTTGGCAGCCAAATATGTGTATGAGAATGTATATAAGAAGAGCATAATAGTAGGAGGCAATAAAATAATTACATGTAATACTTGTAATTTAATTTAATATTATAATAATAAATTTGTTAATAATTTTCAGAAGATAAATAGATAAATGTGATATATAATTTGTATTTTAATAAAAAAAATGTTGACTTGCATTGATTAAACGGAACTTTGTAAACTTTGTTATCGATTTTATTAGCTTGAAAACACATTTTCATACACTCTACGTGTTCATAGAAACTTGGCAAACTGTTTGGGCACCATAGACATATGTATATTGAAAAGAGTGATCGATCTTTAGATCCATATTTAAAATTGTTTTCCATATGAATAAACCATAAAACCCTAAAACCTCGAAAACCTCCTAAATATCAAATTTCCGCTTTTTAAGAAATTCTTTCAACTTATACTGAAATAGCCGAAAGCCCAACCCATCGCCGCCTTATTTGTCTTAGCCACACGCGCATAAATAAATCTCATTTGCGAAGACATGAGGGGCAGTTGGAGCACGATGGGGATACGGGATGCGCTAAAGTTTGACCAATGGAAATTTGTTGATTTTGCTGCCTTGAGGTTTCTTTGCAAACTAAAGATAAATGGCATTGGAATTAATTAAGTTGTTAATTTCCCATTAAGCACTATAGGCTGTGCATGTAAGGAGCAGATACAGAGCAAACATGTGGCAGCTTAGGAAGGGCGGAGTGTGAGACCTACTGACAGCACTTGACAAAATTATGTGCCCAGTGGCAACATTTAACCTTTCAGCGTGGAGGAAAAGAAACAAGAAAACACAAACAACTGCTCTAGGCAATAACGCAGCGCTCCCCCAGCATTACCTTAGACCCCGGCGCCTGTGGCAGGAACACCAGCTCCCTTTCCGAGCCAACAGTCACATATGCGTATGTGTTAGCCGCGGAAGTAGCACGCGTCAACATTTAGTGCTGGTTTACCCGCCTTGCTCCTGTGGCCACATCCACATGTGTGCCATATTTGCATAAGGAATCTCGCACCAAAAGCATTACAAATCGTTACCCTTCACCTACCGACGCCACGCATGCACATATGCTTTACCCTTAACACTGTCAAAGGATTCGCATGACCTCACACCGGCACATTCGAGATTCGCAGTCCCCTCGATTTCCTTTCTCTCTGACTCGCCTCTCATCGCTAATAGAGCGTAATAAATGTCATGATTTCCAGGATCAGGCCGAGCTACTCCTTCACCGCTTTCAATTGCCATTGTTGTTGCTGCTGAAAAGGGTCACACTCGTATGGGGAAAGCGGAACCCTTGTCCTTATCAATTTGCTCGGAGAAATGAGCTGTTTATTTGATGATATTCGAGTCACTTTTTGTAATGATTTAAGACGGATGGTAGATAAGTGAAGTTAACCTATTTGACGGTGAGTTATATCGGATTGTGGCTTTCGGAATGGTAATCTCACTTCACAATAGAGGTACAAGTAATGGGAAAACGACGAATGAAAAATTAAGTCAAAACAAGAAAGGAAGCAATATTTGTATTTTTTTATTTTTTTATTAAATAAAGGCGAATCGATGTTTTGCAATCATTAGATTTTTGGTTTTGGCAAAATTATCATAAATCATCCAAAAAGGCAATAATTTAAATTCGAAAAGCTTTCCTGTAGTATTTCTTATTAGATTTTAATTGTTTTACCCCTTTAGATTTGAATAAGTTGTAAAAATTTAAAAATTGTGAAAATTTAATAAGAAAAGAAAGCAATTTTACAAATCGGTTGTTAATGCTAACGCAGAATTCATACATTCTGTTGCAAACTTCTAAATAAAATTATTATGCCCTACAAGGGTATAAATATGCCTAATTTTTAAGGCCTTGGCGTACTGCCGTAAATAATTTTCGTCTCTTCAAGCTGTATGCCAGGTTCCCCTTCTTTGCTGTCCAAAGCCGCCATTAAAAGCTTACAAATTGTAACTTATATCCACGACAAAAATATGAGAAACTGTGAGGGGCAGAGGAGCGCCTGTGAGAGGGTGAGTGATGAGTGGTCTTGGGGCGGGCAAAAACCTTTTGTTTTTATCATTTTCCAATGCCCTTGCTGCCCTTGCGATGCTCGAGCTCTTTCCCTTGCTGGCTTCCATTCATCCAGTCACCTCCTTCATTACAGCTCCCGTCTCAGGCTGCTGCTGCTGTTGGTACCGCTACTTTTGGCCTACGTGCTCTTTGCTTAATTTTAAACACCCCCTCATTTGCATAAATGAATTATTTTCAACCCCAAAGAAGCTTCAACAAAAAATTAAGATTGGAATACGGGGAAGGCAAGGAAATGAAAATGAGAAACACAGTGAAAGGCGAGACAAGAAATTGCTGTGCATGCGCAAATTTTTCAAGTGCAAAGCGCTGTGATAGAGAAAGACTCGGGAAAAGACGAGGAAAAATGGGGCTGAATGGCACTTAAAAGTAAGCTTAATGGGCAACTGGCCACGTCAAGAGTTCAGGCCATAAAAAGCCCAAAGGAAAAACAAAAAATTCCGATAAATTTTTGTTCTCTTCGAATTCGTTGGTGCCTGCCTGATAACCGTTAAACGCAAACAATTAAAAATGACAGTTAGGAAGAAGCCGGGTACACAAAGGACATAAAACTGCTTGAAGACCAGGTGTATGTGCGCCCCTTCCCCTCTTGGCATGGAATGACACAATTTCAATTTCGGTTTCAATTTTTTTTACCAAAAAAGGAGCGTCGTATTCCTTTTCGTTACGGAAAGGCAACACCGAAGTGCAACTGCTTTTCAAGGTATGTAGGGGCCTTGGCCCTTGATTGACCTGCAGCTCACCCGCGCAAGGGATCGGTAGTTATCGGGTCGACAGTCCCTCTTCCTTCTGTCCCTTGGCAACTCTCCCGTTTTTTGCAGTATTTGTTTGTTTAGCAGCCAAATGTCAAGCGGGCGTTGGTTTTATTTTTCCCATCCGCTCCATTGTGATCCTTTGATCCACAGTTGCAATTCCTTTCGGGCCCGCTCAAGAGTTAAGGCCATTGTTAGGCGGAGGGTGCGTTGTAGACAATCCGCTGGCTCTGTCCCTGTAATACCCTAAATGAGCGTAAAATATTAGGCAAGATTGGGTTTAGCAGCCTATTGGATGAGGCCTTTAACGGGTACCTGACTGGACAACCTAGCCTCTAATCAATCATTTGGGTTTGTTTCCATGCAAACAATGAAAATCTATTCATTATTGGATTTCAATGGCCCTGTCCTTCTGCAAAGACTCAAAGGCAGATCTAATGAATTCCTTAAATTTCTTACCAATAGACCAGATAGGAGAGCACTTCTATCTATGTTCAAGATTTATTTATTCGAGCTTTTTAATCACAAAACTACTTTTGAGAAAACTGGTCGAATTAAACAAAAAAAATTCGTAGTCTTTTTTTATTTATCAACTGAACTGTCAATGTATGATAACCATCGTCTATCTAGTTTTGCATAACATTCTTGATATTGTTTTTTCTGCTCTTGTCTTTCATTTGTCAGCAGCCAAGCGTGTGTTGAAGGAACGGAATCGACACTCAAGCCAGCAATTATTTTGGAGATTAGGAAAGCAGGTGGTCCCCTATTTCTTGGCTTGCAGCCGCTGCAATTTGAGACCCATTTCAGTTTACAGTTGCATAGAGAATAGAGATCCGACATCGATTGAGTGGAAGTGATTAATGCCAGAGAAGACGTGAAAATAATGCCAGCACTTCCCGATACTTTTCGCTATTCCCATCTATTTAAACCGACCGAGATCAACATATTATAACTTTTTATTTTCGCGTTTCACGAAAAAATTCCTTACAAAAAACAAACTCCCATCAAAGAGGCTCAGGAAACAACTCAAAAGCCGAGACAAGTGGGCAAAGCAGAATGCAAACTTGTAAGACCTTTTTCGACAGCTGCTTTGGCTACCAGGGAGTATTTATATGGGTGGCGGCCAGGACTCCACAAGAAAGTTCATTAAAATTATGCCCTTTTCTAATTTTGAATTGGTCGCCAGAAGAAACGGGGGTATGAGGCGCACGAGGACCGTACGATAGGCACTTGTTTTGGCTTCCTCGTCTTTTGCTTTTGACAATAATCACTGGACTGTTAATTTGTTTCAAGCACAAATTTCGGTTGCCTCTCGTTTTCTGTTTTTCTTTCCAGTTGAAGAAACTTTGGCGCATGCAAATCAAAAGAAATCAAAGTTTTGAAATAAAAAATAAAAACAACTATATAAAAATAAGCGGGAAAACCAAAACTTTTCAAAATTCTCGATTGGCCTTACTTCTGATGGAGCCAAAGTGACACTCCCTGTTCACCCTTGTTTAAAGAAAAAGGGTTACACAAGCAGCGGCAACCTCATTGGTCGCTTGGCGACTGCCCACTGGGCAAGGGTTGTGAGACTGAAGGGGTTAAAATGTTAAAACAAACGACTTTCCACTGCGACCGGCCATTGGAACGAGCTAAGAAAGCACCCCTCCATTAATGTTGATTATTTTTTAGTGCCGCTGCCCCCGCTCTTTCTCTGCGTTTATCATACGCCTGGCTATATATATGAGCTTCGCTTATGCTTCAAATGATGTTGAGACGAGAAACAACCCCATCGGAAGAGCAGACGTCGCGCCACGGTAAAATATGCAAATTTTTTTCATTACAAAATGTACATCACTCACAGAGGGTAATACAGAATTTCCCACACACAGGAAAATTTAAAACAAATATTCTGCGTAGATCAATACAAGCTTGAAGTTGGTAGGTAATGTTGTGAACGGGATTTTGGCGCAAGTATGAAGAGTATTTTGGCGTCGGCGAACATCAATGTGCTCTTTTCATTTCGATAACATTGCTGCTGCTTCCTCCTCCCGTTCCCGGCAACGACACAGGGTTGCCAGCTTGAGGTTGCAGTAAGAACCCCCTTCCCAGACGCCTCATTTCACATCTTTGCCGTATAGAGCACCCCATCACTTAATTTTTAACAAATACTGTTGTGCGCCATTCTTGCTTCGTCTCGCTTTGTAAAAGAAAAGTTAGCGCTGTTTTCCAAGGGTTGCCTCGGGGGCAAATAATTTATGGCACCCGTGTGTTCTGCCTCCTGGCTCTTACCAAGCTCCAAGTCTTTCCCCTTTGCCGCTGTTCCCGTACCCTCTGCTTTCCTGTCCCCGGCTAATCTGACATGAGCTTAATGAGAAAAATCTGCAATTTGCGTCTTTCGTGTGCGTGTCGCATTCTGTCCTCATTTTCGCTTGTGTGCGCTTTACAATATTTTTAACTTTGTAAGAGTTGTTGGGGCTGCTACTTATTATTATGTGGTCTTTGGCGAATTTTAAATATTATAAATTTGGGTTTCTAATCACCATAGTGAACCCAGCCTGTACTTTAATTTAAAAGCTCTAAATAAATACCCACATCGATAAGAGGAAATTAAAATAAAATAAAGTAAAGAACAGCGCCAGCTTTTTGGATACACATTGCGCGGAGCAATTAAAATTTTCCATTTCATTCAACCGAAAACGCAAAAAGTTTTACCTTTTTGAGTTGTATATTTTTCTTTTCCTTCTTTGATTTGTTTTTTTGAACTTTATCAAGAGGATGGATGAGAACGGACCAGGTACAGAAGCAGAAAATTTTCTCTACATTTCATTTTACCCACAAGCCTGTTTACCAATAAGGCCGTTCATTTACACTGAATTAAGTTTATCATAAAAATGGCAACCCAGCCCCGGTCTAAATATAAGCTGTCGAAAAGGAAGAAAAATTAAAGCGCCTGTCACTTGCAATTATTTTGCCCACAGCCAGATATCCGCTTCAGCTACAGCTATAAGTAGAAAAATTAACCAAATTGATCAACCGTTGCCTTGGCAGAGTTCCGAGCAGCAAAGCCAAACTGTTCCATTGATTATTAATAGTCAGCAGTAGGTATTGGAACGGTTAATTAATGGAGCAGATTTTGTAATCATAATTAAAAAACAAGAACTTTTAAAGCGGGAAATTATTATAACGTCATTTATATATGCTGTCCCATGCGTAACATTCCTTTTTGGCAGCTGCAGCTTATGCAAATCGGTGGATAGAAAAGGGCTATGGAAAAGAAATAGACCAATTTGTTTTGTAGGGGTTGAATTTATATCATGTTCCTAATCGAATTCAATCGAGAAATAACTTGAGAATACTAAAGACGACAACATGCGAATAAGCAAGTTTTTGTTAGAGAAAGTTTTGTGATTTCGGCACTGAAACCTAACCAAAATTATCATTGAAACGTTCGTAAACCTTTTTGCACACTTATCTGAATGCATTTGATTTCCTGACCCTCGACGCTCTTCTTCAAGATTTCAATGACATAAACAGGTGATAAAAGGTGACCCAATCTGAGTTCACACTTTATGCTTAACCTTCTTATCCTGTTGATTTGTATGTATGCTTGATTCACACACAATATGTAATTCAACAACTTTTTAACTGCGACTCTGGGCCTCTGGGTTCGAGAATGCTTCTACTTTTCATTTATACTCTGCGGTAATCTTTTTACGTTTTTACAATTTGATGATGCTCCCTAACATCTTGAAAAAAGGGTCCGTTTATTGAAAGGCAAGGCGGAAACATGCTTAGTGAAAATATGTTGATATGAGTAGTCTGCAACAAAATAATCAATTTTGAATTGTCAAACAATTCATTATTTTCACATGAGTATTTCGAAAAACTTTGTGGTTAAATTTTAACTGAGAGCATGGGTACCTGCCTGGAACGTTATTTTTGCCCAAACAAGCCTGTCTGCAGCACAGGGAGACGGGCCACCTTCTACTACCCGGGTGGTGGTACCTATTCCGGCTATTGGTCTTGCAACAAACACCATGGCTGGGGAGTAAAAAAGACTGCTAAGCGAACCTCCCAGGACTTTTCGGGTAAAAAAGAGCCCGAGGGGCAGCTTGTCTACGAGGGTCACTGGGTAATGAACAAGCGGCAGGGAGTCGGATCAATGTTACGCAAGCGTGGCACGGATGTGCAGCTGATTTACTCGGGGAGATGGTACGACGACATGAAGTGCGGCGAGGGCAAGCAGTTCTATCCCGATGGGTGCGTCTACTTTGGCCAGTGGTTAAGAAACCGACGGCACGGACTTGGCATTCAGTGGTACAAAGATGGAAGCATCTATGCGGGCGAGTGGGAGACCGATTTCCGACACGGCCTGGGGGTCATGTTCTATGGTTCGTCGAAGAAAATTCATTTAATCGATACTTCCCTTAAATAATGATTATAAATCTAGCTAATGGCAACCGCTATGAAGGACACTTCGCACGTGGATATAAAAATGGTGAGGGTGTGTTCTATCATATGCACACCGGCCAAATCCAGAAAGGGATGTGGGAGAACGATAATGCTAAGGTGTCAGTGATGCAGGATGAGCCCACAATACGATGCAATAACGGAGTGACTCCATATCCAATTCCACGGAACTATCTTAAGTATCCGAACGAAATAATGCGGGAGTTATTTCAAAAGTACAAAGTGGCTGGCGATAAGCCTCATCGTAGATTCAATGACAAAGTTAGTCTTGACTTTGTTCATCATTACCGACATTATGCCTCATTTGAAGAGCGTTTCGCCTCGCCGACGATTGTGGACCTCTATCCTAACGCCAAGTTGGCCTGCACCTGCGACTGCGAGCAGATTGCTAGAGCAGAAACAACCGTTAGTCAGATATAGCCATGTCTACGAATCTGTATTATTGCGCCCAGCAAAAAAAAATTGATGTAATTTTTAGTGAAAAACAGAATTCATGACTCATGTTCAGTCCTGGGATATTTTTGGTAAGCTCGCGCTCAGTATAAATTGTTTATTAATTATTAAATTGCTATTTACTTGTCATATACATTGGCCTTGTTGTCCTTTCACTATTGAAAAATTTCTCCTTAGGATCTTAAAGCCGACAGAATGAGGGTTTTCTCTAATGGCCGCTAAAATACCTGCGTATCCCCATCGCTCCCCCACTCCGTCAACAAGATGGACTTGCCACGCCCAAAACGAACCACCCACCCACCAACCCCAAAAAGGACACCCACGTTTTCTACTTAATGATAAAAGAAAGGACATTAGCGGGCCTCGGCGCATCTCCACGTTTCGACCGTCTTTCAAGTGAAAAGCAAAGAATTAAAAAAAATTAACAAAAAAAAGGTCGGAAAAGAAAAGCGATGGTAAAAGGAAGCAACAAAAAATGGGGACGCGCACAATGAAAGAAAAGAAAAAGATTTCAAACCACCTCCCAGGCACCCTCTACCTACCGCCACCTCCTCCTGCTAGCTTTCCATTTATCAAGTTCCTTTTATTTCGGTGCGCGGGCGTAGTTAAAAATTAATAAATGAAATTAATGCCGGCGACACTTTGCAAGGCATTGGCCAGTACGGAAGTTGAAGATGTTGCCAAGGTTTTCCTTTGACTTTCCTCTGTTTACATCAAAAACATTTTCATTTGAAATATTAAGCGCCTAAAAGTCGATAATGCTTTTTTCTTGCCTGTGACAGCTGCGTCGCATGAATTTAATTAGAGCCAGCTGAATTTCACTGAACAACACTTTTTTTGGCCGCCCAAGTCCATCCAACGCAATTAACTGCCCACTCCCGCGCAGCGAAAGTAAAAACTTTTACGGGAAAAAATCTCTGTAAATTCATCTTTGTCGCTGCCGGTGATTAATCACAAGTCAGAGGAGGCCTGAAAAAAAAGAGCACTGCGGCCCCTGACCCATTGAGCAGGTGTAATGCTGGGAAAAAGTGTGTGTATGTGCGTTCTTTAAACTGTCCCCCCGGTGCCGTTATTCGGTGACCACACATTTTAAAAAGTTTAGGCCTAATATGCAAAAGCAGGCCAGGCTTAGTGGCGTATTAAAAAGTTTTATTCAGCTCCTCTGCAGCCGACAGGAAAATTGAGTAAGGCATTAAGCGCTCTAAGGAAAATTATCGTGTGGTAAGAAATTTACACGAGTTGAAGGTTTTTTTTAAATTTTTATCTTGTCAAATATGATATTTTACGGGAAATAAGTTAAACCTTTTCCATAACTATATAAGTACTTTAATATTTGAAAACCTCTAAGCTTATCTCTTAAAAATTACATAGGCTACGTGTTTTGGTATTTTCTTGGTGGTAACTGTCCAAAAATGTCACCTCTGGGAATTTATGGGTCGATAGTAGTTCCGAAGGAAAAGTTATTGATAAAAGCATTGCCATCTCCCAAAATCCGATAGCCATTGAACAAGATGTCTAGATTCAATTTGAATCCTCATCCTGTAAATGCAATCCGCAGGGCCGTCTTGGTAAGCTTTAAAGCCTTTTCCATTTCGCAAAAAGAGAGAGTGCCTCCCATTTTTATGCTTTTGCCCGATATTTTGTTTAAGATAATTTTTTGGGTAAATAAGAGCTTTATATGTCATAACTTTGTCAAATACGCATTAATGGCCATTCGGACAGCTTATCTGTGCTAGTTTTTACTGTGTTACTAACTTTGCATACTAAGTTAAAAAAATTGTAAAAACTTAAATCGAACTGAAGGTTTTTCTTATTTGTATCTTGTCAATTTATTTTTTAGGGACAATAAGTTAAACCTTTTCCATAACTATATAATTATTTTGATATTTTAAAATCTCTCTACTTATCTCTAAAATATTACAAACGCTACGTGGTGTGGTATTTTCTTGGTGGCAACTATCCAATAATTTCTCCTTCGGGATTTTTTGGGACGAACGGCGATTCGAAAATAGAAGGACCGAGTCCCGTCGATGGTAGTCGCGAAGGAAAGGTAATAGGATTGACCAGGGTCCTTCCAGGCGGAAACATTTCATCAAAGGTAGCAGTGGCTAGGATTTCATTAGCAACATCTAAAAACTTTTTGGAAAGGCCATGCTCGAGGCCAGGCACTATCTCAGTCAGATACAAGTCCTGATTGTTATTAATCAGGGCATTGCCGACATCTCCCAAAATCCGATCGCCATTGAACAAGTTTTCTAGATTCAATTTGAAGTCCTTAAATTCAATCCGCATGGTCATTTTGGTGAACTTTACATAGTCTTGCCCATTTCGCAGATAGCGAGTGCCTCGCATTTTGACGGATGCTTTTGCATTCTCTAGTTTGGGATACAAGTTTAGTCAGTGTCGTTTGTTCATATAAGAAAGAAACATACCGCAATATCCCTGCATGTTTCCCCTTCCCTTTATGTCGAGAAGGAGCAAATTGAGGTGCATCGAATACCGTCCCCTAAAGTCGATCCGCGGAAGTGTAATCCAAAGATCATAGGATATTTCCAATGGTTTCGCTCTTTGTAAAAAACCGTAAAACGTAAATTATTGACAGTAACCTTTTCAATATTCATATAGTTACATAAGGCGATCAATGATAAAGTTACT
This sequence comes from Drosophila seguyi, assembly GCA_008042675.1. Classification (NCBI taxonomy): domain Eukaryota; kingdom Metazoa; phylum Arthropoda; class Insecta; order Diptera; family Drosophilidae; genus Drosophila; species Drosophila seguyi. The sequence continues at coordinate 41,611 of VNJU01010434.1, read as the reverse complement.
CCCTCCGGTCGCCTCAAGATCCGTAAACACAGCTTGAAACTGGCTACTTCGACCAAGTTCGATGTTATCGAGGGCCAAGGGCTCCAGGGGAGGCGTTGTATAGCCATCTCCAAGATTACCATGGACTAGTAGTGGCCTTAAATTGTAAACAGCATTGATGATGCAGCGCTCCAATTGAGGGTCATCCCGTGCACAGGGCTTTATTGTAGATGCTATACAAAATTATTTTGAAATCACTTGGCTCTGTCTTCATTTTCATTGGGAATCGAAAAGTTTATTATAACTTTTTTTAAGCTTGTAGACACTTACGCAACTTTGCACATATTAATTGGCACAGAGCCAATAATAAAGCCAGCACTAAGCCTAATCGATTTCCACACCAATCAGGGATCATCCTGTGTAGAGTTTACTATATTTAAATAAAAAATTACAATGAGCTCCGTGATGTGGGCTGGAGTGAAGCGTAGTTGTTACGCTCGAACGATCGACTAACGATTCGTCCAGTCTCGGATTGTGCTTTTGATTGAATTAAGCTAAGCTTAAGTCTCTCTCGCGACATTTTCGTCGGTTTTAATGAGCCACTCGCGTCCACGGACGTCCAAAAGCGAAGACACAGTTGTATTTATTGAAAACGAAACGTACTCGCAGCCGACCCCACTCAGGGGCACGTGAGGTGTCGCCTTGCATGTAAAGTTAAATTTATGTAGTTTTAAGTGAATTAAAACAAAGCTGAAAATGCTGCTGTAATTCCGAAAAACACCAAAGGCAAGCAAATCAGCTACGAAAATTTAAATAATAAATTTGACTACCGTCCTCAAGAGGACAAAATGCTTGTCTCTTAACTTATTAGAAATTCGGCTGGATGACAAAAAACTAGATTGGGGATAACATCAACACCAATCACAAAAAACACGAAATGTTTATATTTTTTGATGCAAATTCTCAAATTGCTAACGAAGCAAACACCCTACTTTGAGAGAAAACCTTAGGCTATGGTGTATACTCCACCGGCGACTGCTAAGCCAACAAATGAAATCCCTAACGAATTAATGCAGCGAAGCACAAATGAAATGTTTAACACAATTTAAGTTAATTTCACTGGATAAAAAACCACATTTCAGGCTGCTAGCTTGTGTGCAATGTAACTTTAACAATAAATGAAAATTTAGCATTTAAACATCCCTCATTTATTGTTATTAAAGGCGTGCGTACTCAAAAAAGTCCTATACAGTTTAAAATCTATCTCAATGAGTCCCCATACAAAACAATTGTTCCAGGTAAAATATAGGTAATTGCCTCTAGGCAATATCCACCCCTCGTTTTGCCAATGCTCCAATCAGGCGCACTGACCCCTGACACCCAGTTTACGTCCATACATATGACCACGCAGGAGGCACCTATGTACCTTCTATGCTGTGTGAGGTAATTGAGGAAGTTTGTCGAAAGGAAATACCTGCACACATATACATACATCTAAAGTTTCTTCATGTTTTAATACAACCAGAAATGTTGTACTTATACCACAGCCGCTCAGAATGAAAAGTTGTCCGATAATAAAACCTGCAGCGCATTTAAATGATGGCGTCCTTATAAAAAGAAAACAGTTGGCAGACCATCAGCACGAGCAGCATCAACTCGTGCCCCACCAACCCCTGTGCCACCCCAACTTTTTTATTTATGCTGTTTTTAAGAAGATAGAAACACATCAAATTTGTAACAAATTACATTTGATGCATGTAATAAAAATCCCGCACAGCTGGCCAAGGGAAAATTCTCTCTTACATCAATAGGCGTTCACACCGCATTTTGGCCTAATTAAGTTTTCAAGTGCAATAAAATGATGGCTGGACTCTGGGACTCAGGATCTACAAGTTGGTCGAAAGGGAGTCGAGGGGGAAGCAAATGCCCTATTGCGTGCGGGCATCAAATTTGCGGACAAGTACATAAAACACAAGTTAAAAACTTAAATGGATTTACCTCAATATGACCAAAAGCGATGATGGAGATGATGATGGTCAACGCACACGAACACGCATACACGCGTTGCTAAACTTCTTCTAATTTCTAGATTAGTTAAAAGTTGTCATGATTTATGTGTTCGGCAGATAGACCGCAGCCTTTACTCAACTCGAGGTAAATCCATTAAACATCAACTTTATTACCACAATAAGATTCTTCTAACCCGCATACAATCGGGCTCTCAGGAGTTGTACAAAAAACCACGCAGAGTTGTCTCTAGACTCAATAGTAGAGTTACATATATATTAAATTTGTGGAAACTTAAGTAAATATAAATGAGAAAGAAGCTGATCTAATCAAATAAATAACAAGAATGGAAGCTATCTTCGGCATGACGAAGTTTAAATACCCCTGCAGTAACTAGAAGAAAAAAGAAATATATGTTGACTTTTCGCTTTCTCGGGTACTGACATAAGATATTATGTTGCGAGCGAAAAATATTATGCGAACGAACTAAATAATGCGAGCAACAAAGCCAAACAGCTGTGATGTTGCTTTAAAAATAAATGAATTGATATATACATTCCTATGGCAGCTATATGATATAGTTGTCCGATTTTGATAAAATTAAAACCGAAATTCTAAAATCATACCAAATGGTTAGATCTAAAATTTTATGCAAATATCTTTAAAATTGGCTAAGTTATAAAATTGTTCATTAAAATTTACCTATCGTTCCTATGGCAGCTATATGATATACTCGTCCGATCCGGCCGGTTCCGACTTATATAGTAGTAAGAGCATATAGAAGATTATCGGCAAAGTTTCATTTAGATAGCTTGAAAACTGAGGGACTAGTTTGCGTAGAAACGGACGGACGGATAGACAGCCGGACGACATGGCCAGATCGACTTAGCTGTTAATGCTGATCAAGAATTTATATACTTTATAGAGTCTCCTTCACTGCGCAGCCTGCTAGGGCATACAAAAAATGTACTTAAATAAGTAGATGTCTTTATCTACATATATTCGAAATTTGAATATAGTCGAAAACTTTTGTTAAGATTTAATGGAATTCTAAAATTTGTTTTAGACTACAGAGTTAATTGGCACAACAACTAACAAATGTATGAGAATTCTACTGAATCTTTGTATTACATTTATTTGCAGACTATTTGGCAGATCTTAAAATTATATATTTAAAGCAAATCGAGTAAATAACTATTGGGTGATTGGGCCGGATGAACCTTATAAAATCTTTCGTTAGCTTTTGGTGAAATTTAGAACGTACTGTTAAGACTGTATAAAAAGATTAAATATTATTCAATTATATAGGGACCTTTTTTTTTGATGGAAGTCAGGATAATAAATGGTATTTTATTATTATGTGAATGTAAGCTGATATTTTAACAGCTATTTTATCTAGCGCACGCCTCGTATATGATACTCTACAGTACGGTCGCACCGAAGTATTATACCTAAGTACAAGGATTAAAAAGGGGATCACATCTCCTGTGACTGGCTCTCAGACTTGAACTGCGTACATATATTTGAAGGCGGAGAAAGCTCCACGGAAGCTTTAAAACTAGATAATGTCTGCCTTTATTCTGTCGATTCCATTTTTAGTACGAATTTCTCCATTATGACGTTGAGGCGCTTTCGTTCTTTTAGTTGCTGTTGCATTATATTTGAGATCTGCGTACCCAGAGCTAATATAGCCTCAGCATTAGCTTCAGTTCGCTGAGCGTTCAAGCGGGTTTGCCTATTTAATTCGCGCAGTTCCTTTGCGATATCCAATAGCACCGGAACGGAACTTTCATGCCCAATTTGCATTTCGTCATCCAGCTTTCGTTTTTTAGGAGTTATCAGAGGAGTGGTGGAGTTAAGACTCTGCTCTAACTTTACATTCCTCACATTGATTGGGTTGCCGCACTCCTCCTCGTCCTCCTCCTCCTCCTCCTCATCATAGTCTTCTGAGGACGGAAAAATATAGTGGGTGTTTTTGTTGATTTTGTGGGCTTACCATTGTCCGTCGCCTGGGCTTCGTCGTGGTCTGTTTTTATGTTGCGTAGAGAAAGGCTGTGGGATAGTTCTGATCGGGCTTTTGGGCGGGTCTCGACAATGGTATCCGCCATGTCGTACAAGTCACTGATGATGGCCACCGCATCCTCCAGGGGGTTGAGAGTGTCCTGGTACAGCGAACCCTTGCCGCTGGCATTTGAGTCCTCTAGACGGTTATTGGTAATTTTCTTTTTGATGCAGCTCTTCCAATCCTTCCACACCCGTTTCCATTCGCAGGCCTCCTTGACAGGAGGACCTACGCTATTTAGCTCCTTCGCTAATCGCTTCCAGGCTGCCTCCGCCGCTTGCTTGTCGCCCTTGAGGTAGTTTTTGGCAATGATAGGATGCCGTTCCATAAAGGCAACGAATATGGCATCCTGCTGGGCGGTTCTGTGCTTACCCCTTTACCGGAACAAAACAAGAGTCAGATTTATTGCTCAATGGAAGTTACCAGAGTTTGCTTACATGTTCCCTCCTTGCGATTGTTGATAAATTCCTTAATTTTTAATTAATCTCGACATTTTATCACTAATCGCCAATAAATTAAGATATATTTTGCTATAGAGGTGGGAAAACCGCCTAGAGCTGCAACAACAATGATATCACTATATCGATGTTTTTACAATACGATAGTTAAGTAATCGATTAAAATTTACCACGCTTTCAATTTATTTTAGTTCAGCTTATGCTGGTTGTGAAACTGGCTAAAAATAACACATCTTGGTCACACTTGATATACAGGCGCGTTTTTTAAATACAAAAATTGTTTGATGACAATTTATGTGCTTTTATATAGATTTGCTTTTAATAGCGTAAAACCTTCTCATTAAATGAAAGAAATAAAAGTAGGGCAAATTTTGCACCAAAAAGACTAAAATCTGTTTGCCTAGTCCCAGCGGCCCATATCTTATCACTCATTATAGATAAGCGTTGTTTCAAAGATTACAACACTGGACTCAGTCGACACATGGGCGAGGCACGAATCTAAATGGGCAGAAAAGTTACCATTCAGTACGAAAAGACTAGCAGGTGAAACAAGGTAGTGCTGAAAGTGTTTGGGTGCCAGCGGCGGTGGCGAGAGTGCAACATTACTCTACAAGTGAATCGTAAAATAATAAATTCCGGTCAACAGAGTTTCAACGCAAAACAAAATTCTCGTAATTGAAAAGCCAACATAGAAATGAAGCTTAAAAATTTTAAGAATGCGTGGCTACTCATATTTTGAGCTCTGCCAAGTTTGTTATCTAATCACAATGCCTTAAATTAATGTGTTAGCTCTACCGAGTTTATAAATTGGGGCGCGGGCCGACAATGTTCTTTTGTGTATTTTACACCTGACTCATTTTCCGATGTATGCACATGTACATGTATCCCACAGAATGGTTATTATCAGGTGGACGGTAATACCGATCTATATGGGACAAACTACAACAGTACTCTGCGGGTTTCATATAAACTGATAAACTGTACATAGGCATATAAAAGTGGACTTGACTCATGAGCGTTTACCGTGCTTTTTTTTTTACTGATAATTGAATATTTTTCAATGACGTCACCTTGGGCCAGCCGGAAGATAATTTTTATAAATGACCAGTTTATTTCAGCTTCTTCAAAAATATGGGATATTTCTTCCTTGATTCATACCGTACCCATACTTTTTTTTATTGTCAACCGATTAAAAATCGGAAATAATTTTAACAGTGATTAAAGCAATATTTGAAATGACTAAGTAGTTAGATCAATACTCAGGCATTTACACTGTGTAAACATTGACACATCAAAAAGCTTTGGACCTTTTTTTTTGATAAGGCCTTAACGATAGAGAGTTTGCCTGTGTGCCTGCAAGAATTATTAGGTAGACTTATATATGAGATAGGTGGTAACTATTGTCCCGAAAATATTCGTGTCAGGGTCAATTTAGGGTTTAGAATTAATGTGGCGCAGCTATTTATTAATTCGATCATTCTGTTTTTAAGCTTCACAACGAAACGAACCCAACCATGTTACCAATGCAGTTAAAGGCAGCAGCCGCCTGCCTGGGTTTGGCCCTGATCCTGGGGGCCGTACAGGCGCAGGAGAATGCGATGCTACAGATACCGCCATCCTTGGTCGAGTGTTACAACACATCCTTTTTTATGAATCGGGACAACCGGTTGCCTGCCAACATGGACACGCTCATATCGCTTATCGAGAAGGTGGAAAACAACTACGCGACGACCGGTGTGCAGGCAGATATTCGAACAGTGGCCGTATCCTTGCTGCATCGATTCCGTCAAGATGGTATTAAAAAGGCTCCTGGCATCAATGCCGCTAATGGCGTCTTACCATACAGTCCCACAGGCTTTCAGTTTCCGAAGTTTAGAATCTTATTGTCACGCCTGATCCCAGGTAATGCTAATAGCTTTCCCAATAGTTCGTTGACCAGTGTAGAGCGATGTTCCCTTCACTTTATGCTCTCGAGCACATTTGATACGAGAGTGCGAGGAGATGAGAACTCAGTCTGCAATCAGCTCTCTCAGTACCGAGCTCAGCGACTTCCGCGGTCTTTGAAGAAGGACGACAGCAACAACTTTATTGGCGATGTGGAGTGGCTTGACACTCGACTGAAGCGAGGAGGGTCTTTTGGCTCCAGCTCTAAATATGGACAACTGGCAGAACTGGATTACGAAACAGACTGGGCTTATGCCGGCTCGGAAGGGACCAGCCAATGCCCCGTGGAGGATGGTCTTGTGCGTACGCGCTGGGGCACGGTGTCAGCGGGAACCGTGATTGCCGGCATTGCAGCGGGAGTCCAGCAGCAGACCATTCTAACGAATACCTTGCTGGCCCTGTCCCAAAGACGTGCTCGTGGACGCAGCCAGTCCCAGACAAGCAACAGCATTGACAATCGGTGGGCAGCTACTATAGCCGGAGACTTGGCCGAGGTGGCATTGATCCAAGTGCCTGTGTCCAGCGGCAATGCAGCTTCCGTTGGAGCTACTGGTGGATGGAACGATACAGTGCTTCCGCATTGGTACTTTTTATCGCAACGCACCAACCTTGAGGCGACCGATGCCGAGATCCGCGGTGGTCTTGATGGCCTGATTCTGGCCAAAAATGTCGCCAACTGGAGAACTCAGGCATCAAGTCTGAAACTTTCTCAGTTGCTTCGCATGTACTACTCCACAAATGGGGTTTTAAGTTCCGGAATCAATGCATGTAGCAGGCAAAGTCTATTCCCAACTGTGGCGCCATCACAGGAAATGGAGGCCCAGACGGCCGCCTTTGCTCAGGTGTTGGAGCGTGAAATGCAACTGCGGGTAACTATCGACCCGACCCGTATTCCCGAGTTTGCCGGCAACGCCAGTCTCTCATTGGTTACGTATGTGCGTAAGTAATCACAGTTGTTTATATTATCGCGGAACCACCCTGCATTAAGTCAAACTTTCAATTTAAATATTCGGAACATTTTTAAACCCATAACCCAAATGTAAAAGAACTTCGCCTTTTACTAAGTCGCCCTTGAAATACCAATATTGGTGTTCGTGTACGACGATTACGATTTGTATGTTCTTCCTCTATCAGCACAATCTCTTAACGACGTGTCGTGTACGGCTACCACAAACCTGGATCTGACAGATGTCATTACTCCAATGACCAACTTGTACGTTTTCTTGGACACTTCTTGGCAGTACAGCAACATTGTTGACTATGTGGTGTAAGTCCTCACAAGGGTATTGAAAAACTCATATTTTAATTTATTGCACGACACGTTATAGGTATGTTCTCCAGCAGTTAAATATTCACCCCTATGCCAGTACAGTCACCATTCTCTCGGCGCAGGATGGCTCGATTATCGTGAATACCACAAACTATATCACCGATGTCTATCAGCAATGGAATGTGACTACTCAGGCGCAATGTGAGTCACCTTCACGAGACATAGACTGAAACTAATATGCCGTTCAAACAGATAATCAGGGTTTCAACCTACCAACCGTGCTGCGCACTATTCAAAACCTTACGCAGAGCTTGATGAATGAGGAAAGGACCAATTCAAGTTTGAGTGGCCATTCCTTAGTGGCTTTAATGATTCCAAATCAGGCAACCATAAATGATGGCGACTCAAGCTACGCAACTACGGAAATCCAGTATATCCAAGAACAGATTCCCGATCTTCGCTTTATTTACTATGGCGGTGGAAGCATTCAGCGGTTCTCCAGCTTTGTACGGGAACCGTCGCAAGACCTGTTCTCTCTTACTTATGGGAGTACGGTGGCTACATCTGCGGGACCAGTCGCAAAGCGCATTATTCAAAGTACAAGAAACGTAATGTTTTTACGATTTAATTGACTAATAAGCGGAGTTTTCTTTTCAGTTCCTAGGCGCGTCATCAACCCCCGTTGTGGGTCAAATTGGTATACCAACAGCTGGGGTACTGATCAAGCAGCTCAGTACGTGGGGCCAGGAAAGGTGAACTTTTACCGAATTTCTGCCAACTATTTCTTTGGAACTGGAGCAAACCGGTATCTGACCATTCAGTCCCAGAATGGTGGAACGTATAACATTTGTACCTCTCGAAGCTATTCGTGGCCCCAGCAGAACTCAACGACGAGCTCCACAACAAGCACAATAGACCAGACTTGCTCACAAATCAGCGGAAGCAGTTTTAGCTACGATCTTTCAAGCGCTTGCACGGGATATTACACAATCACCCAATGCCCGGACTTATTTTTCTCGGTCCAGGCCACCTCTAACACAACTTCCTGCAATGATGACGCCTGCCAGACACCCGATCAGTGGCGCTACATCATGTCCATGGTTAATATGGGATGCTACAGCGGTGTCTCGGGCCTGGCAGCCAGCTTCCTAACAATTCTATTTGCCTTGATGGTCCAGCGTTTACTGCTGTAATTGGTGACTAATGTATCATAGTCTCAGTGATACAGTGGCAGAGTTCAAAGCATATCTTCCCCGTCCCGTCCCATCCCCGCACATTTATTTGTTCGTTTAACATTATTCTTATATTTTTCTTACTTAAGTTGTATGTTCCAGTGAAACGTAGCGAATAAATACCCCCACTAGAACTGCATTTTATCCTTTTATTTAATTTGCGGAGTGGTTCCCGATGACTCGCCGTGTAGGTGGCCGACATTAACTAACGCTAAAATTTTGTATTGTATTTTAGCAATTATGGACTTTTTCCCGACTCAACAGTGGTCCGACATTTCAAATTTGACAACCGTTATAGCGAACATATATGTGTTTGTCGACACTTATTGGCCATACAGTTGGGTCGTTGATTACGTCGCGTAAGTACGTCGAAAAAAAAATTAATTCAAAATTCACCAAACTTATCTTTTGCAGTTTCGTTCTTCAGGGGCTAAACATCCATCCGTACGCGAGTAGTGTAACCATTTTCGCAGCATCTGATGCGACAGTTATGGTAAATACCACAGAATACATTACAAACGTCTATGAAGAATGGAACTCAACATCACACTCTTGGCGTGAGAAAGGGGAATATTTATACAAAGCTGACTTAATCATGATTACAATTTTTTAGATCCGACTGGCTTCAACCTGCCGCTTATTTTAAATACTTTAACCGGCAGGGTAGAGGACTTGCTCGATGCCGAGCGGGCCAAGAACAATCTGGGTGGACGATCGTTAGTCGCCCTTATGGTACCAAGTCCCCTATCCTATGTTGATGAGCAGGACTATGACTATTGCCAGCGATATTTGGAGAGACTGCGCTGGCGTCTTCCAAACTTGCAGTTTATATACTACGGTGGTGGGGCCCTGGTACGGTTCCATGATTTTGTTCGGAACCCGAGCGATGATTTGTTTCTTCTAGACACTGAAAAGCCACCAGAAAGCTGCGGAGACCCCGTCATTACTCGAATACGTCAAGGTAAGTCTTGCCTAGCTAAGGCAATATTTATTGACGTGCCTTAACTGTTGCAGTTCCCCGTCGACTCTCCAATCCTCGCTGTTACTCAAACGGCGCTATAAATGAGTTCGGAACAAACTCTCTGGAACAATTTGCTCGTTTGGGAACCATAAATTTCTACAGACTAGATTCTTTATATTTGCCGGGAAGACAGAGCATGCGTTATCTAAAAATCTCGCCGATCAGTAAAATCACTTTCACGGTTTGCACTTCTCGAAGTATTGAACTGCCTTTTAGAAACCAGAGTGCTCCGCTTAGGGCGGAAGAGACCTGCGAGTCCACAGCTTTGGGATCATATAGTTATGATCTTACTGATGCTTGTGTTGGCTACGATTTCGAGCCTTGCCCCCCTTTATTTTTTTCAGTTCAAGCCCAAAGTTTTGGCGAGATTTCCTGTACCCTAGATGCTTGTCAAACACCAGATCAAACCCAGTACCTCGTTAGTTTTAATAATATCGGCTGTAATAGTGCTACTGCCATAAAACTAACAGTTGCTACAGTTGTTCACGCTATTTTACTGCTATTTTTAGTTTAAATGACAATTCATGTTCTAAAAAATAAAAAAAAGTACAGTAGTTCCAAATTAGTTTATAAAATAAACGCGTTTATCATTTTTGATTATTTGAGCCACAACAAACTATAAATTTTTAATATTCTATTTTAAATATATTTAGATTTTAATGGTAAATCGAAATATATATAACTTTTTCTCCTTCAGATGCTAGAATCGCTCTTGCTGATGTATATTCCTTGAAAATTAAGCATAATTATTAACTTTCTATGTTCCTAAAAAATTTATTTATCTTAAAACACTTGGCAATAAAAACTTATAAAAAAAATTCGTCAGTTTTTGATACCTTTTCAAATAAGCCTTTACATAAGAACAATTATTTAAGGATGTAATAGGATTAATTACAATTATCTTCTTACAATCTCTTATTTTTGGTCTTCCATTTACATATATATTAAATAAGTTTTATTTTACTTTCTTAGCCTAACAATATATAACAAAAATTTTTTAATTTACTTATTTATTTTTATTTTATTAAAAAATTTTTTTTTTAATTCCCAACTCACCGCAATTTCTCGTGGGAAAAGTTTTTTTAATCGAACTTTATACCAATGTTTTGTCCTTTCATTTGCGCTACCTTTGAAAATGCTAACAGCGCCCTCTGGCGGATAGAGAAACCTAAAACGTAAGCCAAAAGCTTCAAAAGGTATAATTTTATTCAAATGTTGTAAAATAGTTTCATATTCTTCCGATAGCAGCTCCAATGATATATCCTTCCGATCAGGCCCGGTTGGCTAAATGGCAAATCGACCCATCTGATGATACTGACTTTTAGGATCGAAAATAACTCGATTCATGCATTGCAAATTTCTGACTTAAATTATATTACCCTCTGCAAGGGTAAAAATAAACCTAACTTGGCCAAATTTGTAATCTGAATGCTGATTTTATTTTTGCTAGGTTAATTCACTATATTAAGTATAACATTTTAAAAATAACATATATGTTTTAAGTTTTGACAGTTATAATGATTTTATTTCAGCTTTGATTAACTATGCCGGACACGGGTTGATTGACTCTGCTGTTGTTCAAGACCATTTATAGGGTCGAAAACTAGTATTTTACTGCGATGCAAGCTTCTGTCCAAAAGTGGAATACAACAAAAAATACAAAAGTCTCCAAGTTCTTCCTATCTTACTTATTCCGCTTCCCTTCTTATCAGAATGTTTACACTGCTTTATAAACTGCTTGTTTCACAGCTTCTCATATATTAATTTCTGCACTGCTTTTTTATACTTTTAGTGGTGCCCCAAACCATATTTATACATATTTAGAATTTAGTTGTTTTTTTATATACGTACACTATCAAGGGACGGGCAGAATCAAATGCAATTGTTTTCATTCCCCGAACTATGAAGAAATCAAGCTTTTAAATATGAAAAATAGAAATTTACTATTCTTTTATTTTAAAAAAGATTCCATTTTATAATTTTCTGGAAATAGACAAAATAAAAAAAAAAAAATATATAAAAATAAATAAATAACGATTTCTGCCGCTTGAATTAATTTTACATCGAGCTCTTTTTAATTTCGTGCATGAATTAATATGTAATGAAGAAGGTGTCAGGGATAAAAAGGAGCAGCAGCATTGTGGATGGATGGAGAGACAGTCGCTTTAATTTAGGAAATGTCAAAATATTCCAGCATCCTGCAGACATCGGACAGAACTGGTTGCGTCCTCCTCGCCATACCATTGTTACATTTTAATAATCTAAAAACCATTGGAGCTTCGCACTACGTTCAAGCGCTCTAATTCCAGCACTTGTTGCAAAACAAGAAAAGCATCAATTTTATTTTGGACTTTCTGATTTAATACGTTTTTGTTTTTGTTTTTTTTTTGGATACATGCCGACAAGCACCCAAACCAAGTAGGCATCGGTTTCCCTATGGCTGCTTCCCTGAAATCCCAAAGTACGAGGTACAAAGGCTCTTCTTTTCGACTAGGGTGGATTTGGAGGCGTTTTCCGAAGCTTTCTATTCTTAATCAAGCGAAAGGATGCACAGACAGGAAGTCAAAGCTGTTGGGGGGTTGAAATCTAAACTCCCGATTTAGAATATTCCGTAATTTTCTACATTTAATGCGACACTTAATTACAAAACAAAAAACAACATTGGCAATGCATTGTGACTTGCTTGTGCTGTATGCAATTTCGTTTTGCCCCTGAGGGGTTCACCAGGATGTCAAGCGTTGCATTTGCTCTGAGCTGAAGGTAAAAAATGTCATGCAACCAATTGGTGTCATTCCGTTTATTTCATTGTGGTTGCACTGTAATTGGTACATGGGCTGGGGTGGAAGCTAAAAAAATGGTTTGCAGCCGAAGCACGCTTCTAATGACCTAAGGTCAGTTCAAATGTTTCGTAAAATTTAAAAGGGTTAAGCATCAGAGCTGATTGTCAACACTTACGAAAGTTGTAAGCCTTTACGGAGGGACAGATCGAGATAATTTCCTTTTTTATCGGCGTGCCATTTGCGACTTTAAATTTATTAATTCCAGACCTCTAATAAAATTAGTATTGGATTCGAGAATTATGTATAGCACTGCAGCAATAAAGAAATATATTATTAGAATCTGCATATCCGTATTGTTTAATCCATTTTTTTTAAGAGCCAATAATGTTTTTTTAGAGATGGAATAATGTAACTCATAGATAGAACATTTAAATAAATATTTAGAATAAAAGTGAAGAACTTTAGCATATTGAATTAAAATAATTGTTGATGCTCCCTTAGGTATCCGATTTAGGCCAACAAACTTTATCAAATCTGTCGGAAAACCGCAGCCCAACTCAACTTACTTCGCCTTGGCATCTGACAAATGCTGCCCCAAGACACAATAGCTCAAGTTTCTATATGCACTTGCCTTACGTCTTTAAGGATCCGCACATGCCCCACAAGCAGCCATCGGCTGTGACCGCAGAACAGTTCCTTGCGTATTTGCAGTTCAAAGATATGTCTAAGAAAATATTGTTGCTGACTTTGCATCTGAAGTTGATGAAATACTTCACTAACATGAGATATAGAAACGGGGGCTGAGGCGCATATCAGTGTCCTGACAGGCTAGTTCAGGACACGCAAGGGACAAAACCAGGGCGACCGCAAATCAAACTGGCTGCTAAAGTTTCGGCCCAAGGCAATGGGTAACATGTGATAAGTTTATTGTCTTGCCGCATGGCGCCAAGGCTCACTCCCAAATCCAAAAGAGAAATGAAAAAAGGACCCAGCACCAATATCACATTTCATACGAGAAAATATGGTTTCTTTGTAAATAAATTAAGTTGTCTCGCCCACAAATATTAATTGCTTAATTAGCATATGCGGCTGGCATGACCAGAGAAACCCAAAATCCCTTTTGGGGGCCATCTTGGTTGGGGTGACAGATAAGACGAACGGTGACAGTTTGAACAGAAAACTTGCCCGAAGAAATTTGTGTAGAACTGAGGTAAGTCCATACTCATATGTTTGCTTAATAAGACACGTGTCCATCCGTTGGGAAAAGCTTTCTTCGGCCTGTTTGCCTGCTTATAACAACAGTGACACAAAAAACACGTTTATTCCTTGTATATATTTTTCTATTAAAAAGAAATCGAATTTGTATTCAAGGATAGGGAAAATATATAAAAATCAATGAGAATAGCTAGAATAACAGGAACTTACAATAAAAACTGAATAAAAAGTATAAAAACATAATTCTTTGAATAAAAGGGAAAAGCTTTCGCCTTGTTACATATCTTGCGTGGACCGAGCACAAGGTTTAAAAACATACATGCAGCGCATAAGAATTTCACTCTTGAAATTGGGGGTTGTTATTCATTTTGGGTCTTTAATTATTGTTGTTTCTGCTTTGTTCTTTGGGTATTCGCCTCGTGTTTTTTAGATGCTTTAGATGTAGGCTATCGATTTTTGCTTTTTATACGGTTTTACGGCGGCTGGCTGATTACAACAATGTACTTGGAAAATAACGAAAGCCATCGTTAGCCATGTTTTTTTAAGTTCTAAAAATTAGTACGGATCCAGTTGACATAAAAAACTCACAAACGTAAAGCCAGGTCAAGTTTAAAATAATAAAGTTCTGCAACAAATACCCCAACCAAGGGATGAATGCATATAAATTAAAAACCTTGCATACATATGTTACATTTCTAGGAAGAAAATATATTTTTCTCAAATTTTTCCCAAAGTATCATATGGATACACGGTCGGCCACCCTTTAGAGTTGCGAAAAAACTTTTTGCACAACGAGCATAATTAGTGTTATTGTTACTTTATTTTTTGGGTATTTAGTAAATTTTGAGAAACAAACACTCTGAACAATTTCATTACCTGTAAACGAACGCACAAGAGGACGTAAGAATCTTTCATAGAGGCCGGCTCCATATACTCGCGTTTTAATTGCAGATACCAAGGAAACCTCAAGCTAACAATCCATTAACTTTTTGCCACTCAACTGGGAGAAACTAAAGGAAATGGGCACCCAAGGCACTGCCTTTGCATGCAGAGGGGAAATAAAACTTTTCAACTTTTCTTTCCTCTCTGGGTTCACATTGCAGCTGTAAAGGGCTCTTCATCATCAGCAGCAGCAACAAACAGACCTGCAAATTATGAAGGATAAAGGACTTCGCGGCTGCAGGCAGACATACGCGTATATTATGATGTGCTTATAATTTTTTACTCGCTTTTCCACTCAAGGCAAAGCAAGTTTTTTCACTGTTCGAGTTTTAAAGAGCTTTTTTTTTAATTTAGGAAAGAACAAATATCTTTAAAATTCAATAATTTAATAAAGTTTTATTCGAAACAGGACAGTAACCGCTTGCAAAGGTAGGTTCCAGTATGCATGCCATATTTTCCGGAGCTAACTGACTATTTCCGATTAACCCAAATTAGAATTTCCTTACCCTGCATCAACTGTGGCGGCGGCTCACCTTGAATTGATGTGCAAATAGGCAATGTTGTCACGGTCAACAACCCCATGCTCAGCTAACCCTTTCGCTCTGCAGTCTCACCCACCTCAGAAGTGTGTAACTGGAATAAACAGCTGTTCCGGATGGATGCCAAGGGTCTGTCTGCATTGGGTATACAATCAAGGATCGGTGGAGATGTAAATTTGAATATGAAATAGGGCAGACCGAAGCGATCCCATGCTCGATTATAAGGGTTAGAAATCCTGAATAGGATGTTGTGTGCGTGCCTCAAACAGAAAGGGCATCTTGTGGCAAATTTTCAATATTGCGATAAGCATCTTGCCCAACATACGCACATGTTCTTGACCACAAGACATTTGAATACGTGTGCCAAGCCGGTCGTGATTAATGAAGTGTTGACCGAGTCAAAATTAATGCGAGACTTTGACTCTGATAAGAAAACTGACCAACGGAAACCCCTTTTTGGGAAGCACATGTGCTTTCAAGGAAATCGGGATGTGAGGGTTAGGAGCCGGTTGGGGTAAGCTGGGCAAACCATGTGCTAAGTGGCATGTGGTCAAGGGGCCACAAGTTTTGGGTCCACGGTCAAAAATAGTTTCAATTTACGCCTTATGAGCAAACATTCATCAAATGTGCTTCCGAAATTTTATATGTCAAGAACTCTGGCGCACACCCCCGCCACTGCTCTTCCACAGCTGCTAGTGCAACCCTTATCGAGGCCGAAATGGGTTAACTGTCCGGTTGGCGAGTTTGAGTGTCCGGTTTTGGAATAATTAATCACAGACTCGCATGCGATTTGTAAAGTTAATTACCGTGGCGAAAGCTCATATCGGAGAGAAGGGGTTCGCTTCTGATAGAGCCCAGATAATAAGTGGCTGGGTGTGAGACAGCCGTAGCCGTGTGTGTCTAAGTGCTGTCCTGGTCTCCAATTACTGACAGTTTAGCACATATTCCAACTCGACGTGGCTTGGCATTTATTATTCATGTCCTGCCCTTTTCCTGTCTCCACTCCGACACCTAATGCGACTGGGTAAACACTTGCCATTGACAGTGTCCTCGAGTCCAGGGTCTATCTTTCCTGGGCCCGATTGCAGTGTTTGCTGGAGGGGTTACCCGTGCAATAACAGTTACCAGTTATCTGTGAGTACCGTCTTGGCCAAAAAGTGTTTTGCTTAAAAAGCGCCATAAAAAATTCATAGCTGGACGTCGCACTGCAACACGCAAGGCGAAAACTGTTTCGGGAGTGTGCTGTGACTTAAATTCAACTGGGAGTTTTGAAAATTGGAATAAGTGAAATCAAATCTAAACGCTCTACAGAAAACTTAAAGCTAACACACAACGCAAACAAAGGCGAGAAAAGTCACAAGTCATTTATTGATTTTATTACGGGACCATACCAACTTTTCTCATCTCGAAAGGGGCTCTGTGACTAAAAATAATAAATAAGTTTGCGTAGGAGCGTGAGTTTAAGAGGGGTGGCCCTTTGTTTTAATTTGATTTCGAAAATAGTTGGCACATTTTGTAAAACTCAGACGCTCTTTAGGGAATGCGATTTCAATGCATGTGTACCGTACTGTATTTCCTATACTGTAGCTAGAATGACAAGAATGCCAATGAATACGGCTCCGTTGCCACTAAAAGCAGTTTATGATTTCCTAACTTATGATTGCTAATGTAGGTACTTTACAATTCACCATTAGGTCTTTATATTGCAATTACAAACGCTTAACAATAATGAAAGTAATTACGAAAAAACTTGAACTTTTATGTGCGACACGCAATGTTGATCCATGCGGGCATAAATAAATAAAGAAAACAAAGAATTTCACACGAAAATGCATAAATTAATCAACAATATTGTTTGCTCACAAGGGGAGGGAAGGCGAACTTTGGGAAAGGAAAGCCGCCCACACGCGACAATTGACCCTTTTGTTAATTAAATTTCGAAGACAATAGAAGTACATTTCGTGTGTGTGCCATGATGATATGCAAACAAGCAAACAAATTGGTTTGGAGCAGGAGTGAAATGTTTACCATGAGAATATGAATGGTATCGCCTGTCCTGATAAGCAAGGTCGGCGATATAAATTTACAAGGGGCGATAGTGCCAGCCTGCTACTTTGGCTACTACTGGTCTGGCTACTCAGTGGTCGAAAGGGCAATAAAATATGTCCCATAAATTTTCGAATGAAACGAAGAAAAAGGGTTGACGTTGACAGAGCCTCAGCGGGTAGTGACACCCTTGCAGCCCTAGGCCTCGCACAAGCTACGATAGATAACTATACGGATAGGTGTAGGAAAACCAGCAGGATATGGATTCCCTGCGTATGATGTTTATCCAGCCGTCTATTAGCCCACATAAATTATGAACGCGCATTCGGAATGTGCATGTAGTTTATTAGCACTTGAGGACTCGAGTTCAAACTATTGCGTGTGCCCTTTTAATGTCCTTTGCATGTTGGCCGCTCTCGCCAAAATTATCCCATTTCTCTATTTGTATTAATTTACATACGACACGCATTCTCGCACTTTGGCCATCGTCCTGTCAGAAGAAGGCCTAATGGGTTGACATTTATGATATATATGCGTGTGGCCAATGTTGGGTCGCTTTCAATTAGTTGGGATACTCCTCATGCAAAAAGGATGTCTGACTGCCATAAACGAAATTGTCACTAGTTAAAGTTTGTATTTCCAGAACTCACATTATTTTAAAAGCGAGAACCAACTTTTTGAATGCAGGAGAGAGAACGACTTGGTTGATAAGCTCGGCGCCAATATTTAACTGCAACACACATTTTTGTGTCAATCAGCGTAAATTAAAGCCAATAAAAATCAGCAGCGGGAGTAAAAAAATATTATCAGATAAATGATATCAAGGCTTCCTTTGATGCGGGCGGCATGGCGACCCCAAAGACCAAAATCGAATCAACGGCCAGGCCCGGGACAGGGAGATGGGGATGAGTTCCGGCTACAGGGAAGGACACCGTCACGTCAAGGGCTGGACATCGACCAAGGCAGTCGTTGTCCCTGCCACAGACTCTTGTCAATAATTCAACTTATCACCGGCGGATATTAGAATGGAAAACCGAAAGGACAACACATCCGGACACCCTCGAGGGCGCGTCAATAAAAACACATTTGAATGATGCAGTTCGGAGTTTTCAGCTGGCGGGATCTTATTGAAAGGTGTTGGCGCTTATCAAAAGAGGGGTAGAACCTTGAAAAATTCTTGTAGAAGTACTTCAACTCTAAACTGTGTGTGTCACTTCTTTGAAATTATATTTTGCATCTTGAAGGTCTATCCACCCTGTTATTCGAATTGAGAATGGAAATCCTTAGAAAAGCAAACCAAAAACTCACCACCCAGATAGATAGAAACGTTTTATTTACTTTCGTTCACTTCGATCTGGTTTTCTGCGTTTCCTTTCGTCCGTTGATACGAAGCATCCTTTAAAGTGCTAAGGTGCTTGTAAATATTTTCTTTGGACAAACTTGACATTTTGGTCCTGCAGGGTTGGGTTATTGGCGTGGGAAACTTATATTAAAGTTGCAATTTTTGTTGTTCTCCTCAGAAGTTTTTTTATCTATCTGAATCTAAACTGTGAATATTTTTGTTCTGGTCCTTGAACTTAAACTTTGGGGAAGCAGATTAGCATAGTAATGTCCTAAAGAACTAATAATAATAATATCTTTTTACAAATATGCATTTGTTCAGACTTACTATAGTTCAGCGATTACGTACGGTAATATAAATCTCCACCTGACCCGCGTTCTGATCTTTATACCCGTTCGTATACATCTCATCTATATTATAATCACCATGTGCATTCAGTATAAAAATAAAAATTGCAAAAGGAAATGCATCAGTCGTACAGAGTTTTTGCCATGGTGCGACAATTGGTGGGAAGATTCAACATTTGCTGACCGAGAAGGACAGCCACTAATTGTCTCTCTTACAGATTCTCGTCCTTTCGCTGATTCTTTTTGTCGGCAGCTCACATGCCGTCATTAGTGAGTTAGCCCGCCAGGGCGAATCGGCCATCCAGGGCTTGGCAGACATCAAGCTGGCACCCCTGAGATATTTGGATGCGATCGTAGGGACTAATCCCGGCGGATTAGGTTTTTACGGTGGAGCTGGAGGAGCTGTATCAGCGGCTGCAGCTTTGCAAGCGGCCAACCAACTTGGAATTGGAGGCAAACTTGGACTCGGCCCATTAATCACTACTGTCGGCCAAGGAGATGACTTAATGACCATTATAAGAAACGCAGGGCCATTCAATCCTCTAGGGGTTCCCAGATACCCTTATGCAGGGTATCCTAATTGGCCCAGGCCCTTATTAGGACACCCGAATTACCCACAATTGCCAGGTGGACCTGGCGGTCCCGGCAGTCCCGGTGGGCCCGGCGGCCCTGGTGGTCCCAGTCCTGGTCGTCCCGGCGGTTTCGGTCTAAGATTTCCAAGATTTCCAGGATTAAGAATTCCACTTCCAACAATATCAATTGGCGCCGGAAGTTCGTTAGGTACAGGCTCAGGCCCGGGCTCAGGCCCAGGCTCTGGTCAAGGCTTAGGTCCAGGTCGTGGGCCGAACGTAGGCCCGGGACTCTTTAATTTCGGCGGATTATTCGGTACTGGTCTTTTTGGTACAAGAGGCCTCTTTGGCACTGGCATCCTGCCAGGATGGATTCTTGACCCCCTCGGGATCTTTACTCCAATCGGAAACCTGTTCGGAGGCCTAGGAAGCTTATTCGGATTGTCATCAAACGTGGAGGTACATCGCGCTGGTCTCCTTGACCGCAATGTACAAGGTAGCATCACTCTGGATCTCGGCGGTTCTATACCAACGCCAAAAACATTTTTGAGACAACTTATATCACCGGTTATAAACTGGTTGGGTTAGAAGAATGAAAACGATTTTGCAATGGAAAAACGGACCCGACGGCTTACCGCTTAGGTTTAATCTTTTAGTGCTAAGAAACGACAAGTGTCGGGGTAAAATTAACATTTGTCTTGGCCAAGCTTTGTAGCTATAATACCCATTAATAAAACTAAGCAGCATTCCAATTGTATGTGATTTTAAATGGTGACTAGGGCCAAATGCTAACCACTTCGTACTTGGTGTTTTGTCCGGGAGGCTAGATCTAAACAAATGTATCTTGTTGTTGTAAAGTTAAGGAAATATAGTAAATTCCTTTTATTTTTGACGAATAGTTCCTTTCATACAATAACCATTTAATAGGTATTTAGTTTAATGTGATTGTGACTGGGCGAGTTTTAAAATCGCTAATATAAACAGCGGAAAAACTGAAAAATATTATGTCTGTCCAAGATGTTATATTTATACCCTTGCCGGGTATTATATTTTTAGTCCGAAGTTTGCAACAAGTTTCCAACCCTATAAAGTATATATATTTTTGATCAGCATTAACAGCCTAGTCGATCTTGCCATGTCCGTCTGTCCGTCAGTTTCAAACTAGTCAATCAGTTTTGAAGCTATCTGGTTGAAACTTTGCAGATAGTCTTCTATATGCTCTCTCTACTTTATAAGTCGGAACGGGCCGGATCGGAAGACTATATCATAAAGCTGCCATAAGACCGATTCGAAAATTTAGACGGAAAAATCATAACTTAGCCAACATATGTCAATGTAAATTAAGGTATAACCATTTTGTAATATCAAAGAATTTCGGTTTTAATTTTATTTAAACCAGACCACTATATCATATAGCTACCATAAGAATATATAAATTTTCAAAGTTTTTGCTGGCAACATTTATCTTATGTCAGTACCCGAGAAAGCGAAAAGTCAGAACATTTTTCTTCTTCTTCTTCTACTTACTGCAAGGCATGCCGAAGTTAGCTTCCTTGTTATTTTTAAATTTTTTTTGAAAACTGACCGGAAACTGATCGCATAAATGGGGTATTTTAAATGTATATTCTGACAAAAATTTAACATATTTCAGAACTTGATTAAATCTTTACAGTCTCGTACCCCTTTCCCAAAATAATGTACGATGTAGGCTTCTACGACCCTCTAGAGTACATGTATTTTTGATCAGCATTTCCACCCGAGTTAATGTCATGTATGTATATCTGTTTATCTGAAAAAAAAGGTTAAACATTTCTATTTTTCTCACGATCTAACTACAAACTGCAAGGGAATACACATTTAGGATTCTCAAAATTTGCTTTCTTTCTGTTAACTGTTGGTATTCGAACTTTTGTCCAGCCATATAATTTAAGGGCAACTGTCAATATTTCACTAATAATATGCCAAATTAGTTTTTGGGAAGAAAACTTAAAAAATGTTTACGATATATATTAACATATTTCCAATTTGCATTTAAATGTTCAACAGATTTCTATATAGCATCACCTGAATTTTTTTGCCATCATCTGTAGAATAACCTTTAACGGAGACACAATTCTTAAATCTCAGCAATGATGCGCCTCTTGGTAAGAATGGATTATTTTATTTGAGCCCTGAACCAAAAATTAGGTTTTTACTTCACAGATGCTTATGATCACATTGACGTTGTTCACTGGTAGTGTCCTTGGCAATATCGATTTTCTGATGAGTCTCCTCACCGGCAGACCTGTAGGCGGTCTTAGACTAAATATCCCTGTAACCAATAGGTATGTGGTTCCCGCACCAGCAGTTTCGTATGGATTTGGCATTGGTCGCTGATTTCGACGACTTAATACGTATGCACTTGGGCTAGGCTGATTCATATTAATGGATTTGTATTTTAATATTTAAATATATACCCTCCCCAAGGACAAAAAAACGAATCGTAATTTAATATTAATGAATTTTACAATTGGAGGGGTAATTAGAGTTTTAAGATTTTTTATTTTCTTTATTAAGTAATAAAACGGCATATGAATGAAAACCATATTGTACACCATTAAAAATGATATTGCACAGATTTCAAGAAAATTGAATAGTAGCATAGGTATTATTTCGGTTTGAGCAAAGCGTTTTATACTTTTTGAGTTCTTGATTAAGTTTAAAAGTTGTATATACAAAATATAAAAATATAGGAAACGTTTTAAAAATAATTTTTTTTTTTAACGGCAAATCTAATTACATGAAATCTTTATTGGTAAATAATTTTAAATAATTTATTCATTTAGAGTTAAAAAAATTATCTCTAGACTTATCTAGCTGGGTTGTACTTTATTAAGTTTGTATTTTTCCGTTTGGGAACTTTCTGCAAACCAAAGAAGTGCAAGAAAAAGATTGAAAGTCGCTTGGGCGGATTTTGGGCGTCGTATAAGAAAACATATCTTGATTCGTGAGTGAAATGGACCAAGTATTTATTTTTATATATAGAATTCTTATATTAATTATTTTATATATATAAATTTATTTATCTTCAAAATTTTTATTATTTCTCATTACTATATACACTATATATTAAAGATTGCATATATGGAAATTTATTCCAACTGTGAAATTATCAAATTAACCCCGTAAAACTACAGCTACAATAAATCTTTACAGTTTTACGACAGAATTATAATTTTGCATACTGAAAATCGACATTCAAGCGCTATATAAACGCGGATACATCCATATTTTCTATTGTTTTAGAACAACCATCAACAAAAGCAGTTGACAAAATCTTCCACAATGATTCGCGCTTTGGTAAGAAGTTTTTCAACAAGTTTAAAAACAGTTATATAAACCTATCCCCCAGGTCCTGGCTCTTGCATTGGCTTTTCTGGCTGACAGTGCCTTCGGCGATATCGAGAACTTACTAAGTGTTATTGGCTTGGGACCTCGATTTCCACTTGGCCTACGTTTACCAGGCAGTGGAGTTAGCTGGAGCTCTCCTATTGGTGATGGCTATATAGGATACGGCCGCTAAAATCTCAGATTTTCGAGTCAAGCCTTCAGCACAATGTTTTAGACTGCGATCAGACCGGTTCCTTTATAGGAAATTGTCCAATCAGCTTTCACAGTCAAAAATCAATAAAGTTATCCTCTTTCGTGCATACAAAAAGCTGCTGATCAAGTGGGAATATATTTTTTCAATCCTTTGTAGTGGAGAAAATACAAGAGAAAGGCAGTCAGAATGCACGTGAAAGGTGTTTTCTGTGTTAGAGTAGAATTTGATACATGAAATTTGTGGCCATTTTAATTTTTGGCCACGCAAACCGCCAACACGCGCCACCACGTCCACGTCCTTCCATTTTCCTACAGCAAGCTTCCCCATCCACGGACATCGGCTTTTCACCCCAGCCTCTTGGCTCTTTGTTCACCCACTTCGTTAGTTATGTAAATGACTTTGTTTAGTCTTCGCATTGTTGCCCTCATCCTGGGCTTCTAAGTGATTCCGCTGACAGGCTGGCAACGCCGTTATCGCGGGCACACACACACAGACAGCTCACGCATGTTTCGCTTCTCGAGTAGGCTCAGATTTTAACCCTTTGGAAGCATTACCACCCCAAAAATTGAAAGTCTTTTCGTGTCTACCTAGTAGTTGCTTATGTACAAGCCGAAAAGGGGAAATTTCCCGCTCATCACGCATGAAAATCGCCTTTATGTATACGGCTATGTATGTATTTGTGTTTGTATTTTGTCGTTGGGCTGGCTTTGATGGCCCCATGCGTATTTATTCGATACTATGGTAAGTATATGTATATTATTCGCGAGTCCAGATTTATCGCTGATACTTAATTAAATTTTTTTTAAATTAATCATAAGACAAGAAGGGAAGCTAACTTTTTACCTATCATCAAGCCATTCAAGTTTTCTCTGTCATAGTTCAGAGGAGTAAAGTTCAGTTGAAAAATTTTCATTTTCACTCTGAAATATTTACTGTGAGTCAGTCTACCTTATACTACTAAGTTTATGACCACATAATTTTTGAAAACCTGCGATTGTATCAATACCAACATTTTAAAAATTCAAAGG
The DNA here is from genome assembly GCA_008042675.1 of Drosophila seguyi. Classification (NCBI taxonomy): domain Eukaryota; kingdom Metazoa; phylum Arthropoda; class Insecta; order Diptera; family Drosophilidae; genus Drosophila; species Drosophila seguyi. Next base: position 17,247 of record VNJU01010434.1, on the reverse strand, counting down.
CTATGTTTTAAATTTTGGTGCGCGATGGTCCTTCGCAGTCCAAAGCTTTTTATTTCCTTGCTACATTTGCTCTAAGCTAAATGTAAAAATATAAAAGATATTAAGCCCCAAGGACAGCTTGTCTGTCCGTGCTGTCTTCTCGTATTTTTCTACATTCCGTTTTGATTAACATTCGTTACTAGGTGGAGGCAGCCACCGTCTTCGTCTGGAGCAAAGGACAGAGTGTTTTAATTACTTTTGGGGGTAGTTTTTAAATTCTTCTTTTCGTTATTTTTTCTGGTAAAGTCTGGAGTTTTACTTAAAGAAATACAAATGGACTGCGCATAGAGAAATACTTGCTCGTCTGCATGCATGCAACAAATGTCTGGCATGAGTCCACAGATTTCGTATACGGTTTCCTCCGCGCCTCGAAAAATGTCCTGTTCAATTATCATGTATCTATTTGTAATGCTTAATCTGATTGAAGAGCGACAGGAGAGGCAACACTCAATCCGGTTTGGTGCCTGGGGTGCATTTTGCCACGGACCTAACCACTTGACCGTGATATAAATATTTTTTCTTGCCCGTTGACCACATGAAACCGGAAATAACATAATTGACCCCGGGGAACGAACAACAAACACCGAGAAAAGGCGATATCATGGAAAATCGCATCAACTGACCAGATTTGAGTCTCTATCTGTTGCGCCGGGCAACGGACAATCAACGGTGAACAAAGAGGGTCGTCCTGGACAGTGGATGCGCCCCTTCCCTCTGGTCAACTTCCCCTGTGGGTCAGTATCAACTCGTGCTGGACTGTTTGCCGGGGTCTGGTCCGTGGGATGGTCAGCTTTCATGTCCGACTGTCGCGTGTGTGCTGCGTAAACAAATCAATTACCGACGTTAAATGCATTTTACGAGCCCTCACTCACATTTGAATTTTAAATGAGGCCCATTCCCCTGTAATGGCTTTATGGTCAGCTTACGGTTCACACCTCTTTATGTTTATTTGTTATTTAAATGTGTTTAAAATTGATGAATAGGCTGGTTATTTGAAGACATGCTGAGAAAGTTACTTGTTGAAGCTAATTATGACGCAGCTAATTATTAAGCAGCTAATTAGTGCGAAGCTTATCATTAAAATCCCCAATATTGTGCCATAAATACGTTGTTTATCTCCCTGTCCTCCTCGCATTCTTTTTTTGTCTTTATGTTAATAGCGTCTGAATGCACCAGCCCATAAGTTTTTAAAAGCCATGAGAGAACACACGCTTTTATTGCACCACACTTGACTGCTGACTGCATTCAGAGCAGTCAAGTGCGAAATAATACTCCACTCCTGCGCTCTGCAGGGCTGTGGGTTGCTGTCCTGTGGAAGCGAGCGAGCTGCCTGTGCGGACTGCATCCTTGCAGCGTAAAAGTCCTTTATTACAGTCAACTGCGAGTCAAACGAAGTGCAACAGTCAACGTGCTTGTGCATATGCATTTCAATGCAGAATAAAGGTCCCGCCTCGTCCTCGTCCGCACAGCCTTAGCCTCGCTCCTCGAGGTGTTGCACATGCGGTGCAGGTGCAGCCTTAGGTTGCATTATCCTATACAAATCGTTGGTTGTTTTGATTCTCCCCTTTATTTTGCATTTGAATGGGCTGGCTGCAAGTGCTATGGACGGGCAAGGCAAAATACAGGGAGGATGCAGAACACGTCATTTGTGCAGTTTTCGCACTTGAACTTTGAAACAAGAAAGCGTTACATGGTGACGGCCTTCATCCCACACTTTCTAAGATGGACAAGTGCTTCGACAATGAAACCACTAGTGGTGACTTTGGTTAAATTGACTTTTATATTGATAGAAGGGGGAAATAAATTAGTAAATCTAAGGCCCACAAGGGCTTAACCCATCATCTTTTCTGCCAAGCTGCGGACTACATTCTCATCGTAGTCTTCAATCTCGTCGTCTCCATCGTCAATGTCCACGTCGTTCGGCCTGGTGGGATATCCTTGCTCTGGGGGAACGATCTTAACGCCGTGATCACCAAACAAGAGGCAATCAAAGTTTCTGCAAGTGGGGAGAAGTGATAATTATTCGGAAGTACCCCATTAATTAAGTACTTGCCTCTCAAACAACTCGAAGCCTTGAAACTCCCCCGACATGAACATGCAGACATGCATGTTGCGACCCACAAACCAAATGTCATGGAACTGAATGCAGGCCCTGGCAAAGTTAAAACGTGGCGGCCTGAAGCAGAACGGAGGTGGATTTTGGCCGGACACCTCCCGGCGGAACCAAATGTTGTTATTGACCCGCATACGCAACTCAAAGGAAAACTTGTCAGGGCGATAGGCGACTTCTGTGCAGCTGTTCATTCCAATTACCGAAAGAAAACCTAAACACAGACATTGTGATCGCGATCACATAAGTCATAGAACTTCATAGCTACGTTTTGCAGTCTCACCAGCACAGCACTTGCACAATCCATTGTCGCAAGTACAGGGAATGCGATTTACCAGGCTGCTCAGGGTTATGTTGGGCAAAATGAGTTGCCTAGACTCCTCCTCATGCGCAAGGAGATTAAGCCGGTGATTAAGTAATCCAAGCTGCAAAGCAGCGTCATATGCCAAGTCCTCGATTGGTGGTTGCAATGGCACTGAGTGGGAGTCACAAGAATAAGCAGAGGAGCACCGAATTCACAAACGGAACAGGTACAAGGGCTTTGTCAATTTTTACTAATAGACACAGATTTTCCATTCCAACCATAATCATAAATATTTACAAGCTTTCACCAAAATCTTCCTGCTAAGAACAAAATATATACAGAATTTTCTTTCACCAAAAATTATATTTCGTTTTAAATCAAGATTAGTAGCTCAAGTACTTTGGAGCATTAAAAAAGGCGAACGAAAAGTAACAAAAATATAAACAAACAAACTTGCCAATCATTCACGCCGCACTTCCGCGTATTATGTTAATCAGTTCCGCATCGAGCCAACTGACGTAGCCGGCGAGCCAAGTCACAGCGAGCGCCTAACAGTTTCAACTATTAACCTTGGGTGCACAAACAAGTTGTCTGAGTCGAAGATGCGAGCAAATTTTGATGTCAATGAAACCGTCGGAGCGGCCCAAACGAGTTGAGCATATTCAGAGCTAGGTGGTCAAGATCATGGACAGCGGATGTGGGGAGCAGAGAGAAAACGAACAATTTCGGTATCTGCTTGGAAGTCTCTCTCCGGGTGAGTTGCATATATTACTATCGGGTTAGAAGACCGGAGCCTAAAATATATAAATTATCGCATAAAGTGATACCGGGAACGTGGAATGCCTCTGAAAGCCACAGTTTTGGTTTCATGGGCTTTAGGAGGTCGTGTTATTGAGTCAATTTGTTTTTTATTGCAGGGCGGCATTAAATTGGCCGCACGTCTCCGCCTGCAACTTTGGACAATTTTACAATATTTGATTCTTCGACCTTACATCAAGCTGACTGGTACAATGTTATTAAAATTCTTGTTTTAATTTCAGATATCTTCGAAGGTTCATAATAAAACAAAAATATATAAATGACTTAAATAAGAAAGGGAGCAGCACAGTTTTCATCACAGCCAAAATTTGTTTAATTGTATTTCCCAAACCAAGGTATTTATAGGTAGTAATTAGACAAAATATATACAAAAAGGATAAATAAAACACCATCACGCATTAATATACAAAGTAATTATTTTTATTGTACAACTTAACACAGTGCCTCATATCGAGTATCACAAATTCGCTTCAAAACAAGATCTTGATCTGTATTCTTGGAATATATTATCTTCCACAATCCATTATCTTAGGCTAAGCAATATATTTACAAGCTTATATCGCATACATTTTCGGTCTCTTAGAGAGCCACTTCATAAAATTCGACATTAAGGAAAGTACACAATATTTAATACTCTGTACATCTTTTTAGGTTAGGCAAACCTTCACAAAGCGATAAAATATCGGCATGGCAAAGGGATTAATAAAGTTAATAACTAAGTAGTAAAAGTAAGACATAAAATAAGAGTTCTTTGTACTACCGGTGTCCGACTTGGAGACGGCCAAGAGAGAGGCAGCACAGAGTAGATAGAAGAAGAGACGTGGATGTGAGCTGGCTGCTGGCATCTTGGCACGAAGATCGGTTCAGGAAACGTAATTGAAATGAAGGTTGGTATTGACCAGCGTTGTGGTCGGTGACTTCGCACGCTTTTGTCGTTGGATTATCTTTAAATTATTAAGGTATTTCGTTGTTGCTTCCTCTGCTTCTTTATTTGGATTCGGATTTGGGCGATTGTAAACACCAAGCAATAAACTCCACTCGGACACGTAACTTTCGCTTTCGTGCAAAAAGCGACGAAAGTGTGTTAAAACCAACTTCAATTTTAGTTTCTATAAAGTTAAGTTGCGTTTACTCGACGCATTTATATGTTTTTCACACTTGGCGCGGACTCAAGGCGCGGGCGCAGCTCCGTACGTGCTAATGGCCAAAATACAACTGGCCAAGAAAACGGTAGCGCATGCGCATGCTAAGCGAGCGGGCCAGCAGCGAGCGATCGAGTATTGGCCATCGACAGCTCTACAGCTCTACCGCTCCGCTGCTCCAGCAGCTCCAACCGCTCGACGAGCCCCAGACGACGATGACAACTACGCCTGCGTCAATGTCGGCCGCCTTAGCGTCTCTTTAAAAAGACATTTTTGTGCACAATTGGAAGGGGGCATTGCTTGGCTGATAGCCGTGCGATCTTATGTATAAATACTATATATCTTTTAGATTTGACTGTATTATAAGAACACTCACATGCGACTACAATCAAAGTTTTCATATATAGAAACATCATGCATTTATTATTTGCAGGGCATGACAGATTCGGTGTGTCAACTCTTTAGTATCGTATTACAACTTCAGACGAGCCAAAAACCAGTATTTTATGCATAGTTATCTCAACAGCTTTGCCGATTTGTGGAGACTCTGTTATAATTTCTCTCAGATCATCTTTACCTCTTGCTTGGAGGTAGACGATAGACTCTCACTTTTTACAGTACGACTCGTTTAGGCGGCGGCACTCGGCCTGGAAATTTATAAACTTTTAATTGAGTTGTCACCCTAAATGGTGTTTTGGCCCGACGTGTCTGCTGGGGCTATTGCACTTTTTGAAATCTGTTTGTTTGCCTAAGGCGCTCAGTGATAGCCGCAGATCTCTAACGACTTCATTTTTATGAGTCATTGGCGAGAAGAGGCTCTTCAATCTGAAAAAATCTGAAATGGATTAAGCGAAATGGAACACTTTCATTGCCCAAAGGTATTTTCAGAGCAATTGACAAGTGGCTTACACACCCAATATATCTTATTTGCATCCAAACGGGTTTGCCGAATGACTGTGCAGATTTTTGTCATCATTTCTATAACCTTTTCTATGTCAACATGTTATTGAGACTAGATTTTTAAAGACTCGTTCAATACTCGTATACCAGTGCGTGGCTGACGGGCGGCCTCTGAAGTCGGGTAACAAGCACAAACCACTACCTTGTGATTATCAACTGAGGTACAATCGAAAATTGATTTGTGAATCTCAAAACGGCCACCCGAACAGCAGCTGAAGCAGGACAATCAACATTACTTTCAGTTGAAAAATCTGCACGTAAATCATGTAAAGTCAATTTCTCTTGCTCAATTTTCCACTTTTGGCAAATATGTCAAAAAAGCCCTGAGAGCCTTCTCTAAAAGTCGTGAGCAAACATTTGGTTGGAGCTAGCTCCTCTAACCTGCAGTTGCTATTGTTTGGTAGCATCTTGTGGCCTAATAATAACATGTTAACTCATAACATGCTATCAATCACTCAAATTTCATATCTGCTCACTGTGGCCGCGGATAATTTTTCGGCTAGAGGCAGGCGTAACAGACGCAAGGGGAGTCCACAAGATAATTCGCATGTGAAAATTGGAAAATTGTTGCTGGCTCGGTCTGAGCCAGATCCCGAGACAGCGACTCATGCATGATTCAAAAATGAAAGCAACCAAATATGATTTGTGGAGCAGTACATGGCGCCAGGCTGGCCGAAAAAACCAGCGAAAAGTTTTGGGGCATGTGATTTTGATGGTAAAGTTGAAAATCCTTGTGAAATTGTTTATTTCAGAGTGTATTCTATACCTTAGACAAGAAAGAGCTCCCTGTTCAACTTTTATAAATCGGTACAAAATATGCTTTGGAAAGCCTTGATATCGTTTCGAATAAAAAATCAATTCTTTAGAAGCAACCTATTTTTCGAGGGGTAGATATCTGTATACCAAGCATAAAGGGCATGCCCATACCCGTAAAAGTCCTCGTGCTATTCAAATCCCTTTATTCATTTTATTTTACTCATTTGCGAATTCTTCCTTCGCTTGTTAATAGGAAGGATGTTTTTTTTTCAATGTTTTACTTTTTTATATTTTTGGCATTGCTTTGTTGCGTTAATTATGGACCAGGACCACTAGTGAGCATGGAACGGCCAATTAAGGAAAAGTCTATTCTGTTTGGTACTTTTCATACTTGTGATTTTTTACCTGCCCGTAAGCACAGTAAAAGGAAACATTATATTTTTATTTTTTTTCTTAAACCTCAAAGCAACCCTTCTTCCATGCATACTCTTTGGGAAAATAATTTTCAACTGAAATTATACTCGAAAATTAAAAAAAAACCTGAACCTCCTTCCGTCAAAGTTATTTTCGGGTTTTTTAACTCTGCCAGGTCTGACCATTAGCAAAGGGAAATATTTACAATTTATTTAAGACTTTAAGACCAAAAAAAAAAACAAAACATGTCTTGCGATTGTACAAGATTTTAGGCTGCCTTAGCCTGACTGCATGTTGTTTGTCTTTTTTGTTTTTATATATCCCCTTGAACTTCTCTTGAAGCATCCTTCGTTTGCAATCATTTTGGGGTTATAATTAACCCTTTTGCATGAGCAACATGTAAAAGGCTCTTTCTTCCATCTGCCCTCACCGTGCAAACCACTTCATGGCGTATATCTAAAAATAAAAATATGAGAGCCACAAGCCGGAAGAACAAAAATTAGTTTTTTCTCTTTTTGGCTGAAACTGCCGAAAAATGAAAGAATTGCAATATGCAGTCACATATTCTCTGAGGACACTTGACTTTCGGCTTCTTGCTGCCTTTTGGAGCTGCATCCAAAAACGAGGGAGCGCCCCATTGCCTGTTGACAGCTGAGCTCAGGGCAGTTCCCTTGCCCCGCCTTGCCGACAACAGTCGTGGACGTTTTTTGTGAACTCTAGACATTTGGCGGTGCCAATTAATTAAGCGAAATAAAAGCCAAACAAGCTGCCACGGGAGTGGGCAGCGTTCATTAGTAGCTGCCGAGGGTGGCACCGGGTGTGGGTGTGCAGGCGCAGGCTGGTGTAAGGATTGTATAGATTCCACAATTCAATTTTGAGGCGCATGCAATTTGCTCCCTTCAAACTGCTGAGCTTTAATTCGCAATTAGTGCAATTCAATCAGCGTAGCGCCGCTCTGGGGGGATGCGCTCGGGTGTCTGCTCCGGCCTGCTACAGACGTAGACGGGTTGAGGTTATCCACGTCGCCTTTTACCACCTGCGGCTCGCGGTGATTACGAGCAACATGAGCATAAAAATTGCTTACGCTTTGTAGACAAAATCTTTGCCACTAGGAGGCGGGCGCCAACCGATGCCTTGGCTCAGTGGTGTCTCTCATGGAAATCGAAGAACTGCAACTGAGACTTCATCTGCAACAGAATCTGCGCCTGCGCTTAAAACGATGGGCGCGTGATCCGAAGTGAAATGCAAATCTTCAGAGAAGAACACGACTATGTAGAGTTTGAAAGGCTCTACCTACTCGAACGCTGGGTCACGCGCCCATCCCTGGATGAACCTGAACTCTTGTCGGCGCCTTACAACTTGCCTATGACACATGATGCAGCTGATGGAGATTGCCGCTCGCGCGGCTATCAACAATCCTCTAAGGAACAGAAACTGGCGCTTAATTTAGATTAAACGACTTACTGCATACAATTTATTGGCGTAAACTTTAATTGAACAACAACAAACCGGCGGAGGGTGCCCGAAAACCAACATTTCTAGGTGGTCAGTCTCCTGCTAAGAACGGCAAGATAGGCTTCACCGGCTATAGCTCATGTGCTGGGAGCTTCGTGGTCATTGATCACGACTCTATTACCAGAGAAAATCAGTTTTTATTCCTTTGGTCTTTGTACCATTTTGGATATCGGGTATAGTCGAAAAATAGCCGTCTATTCAACCTATAAAAGCTTCGGAGACTCGGACAGAAGTATTTTGGTATTTTTAGTTAGCATGTTACCCAATTTGCCCAATGTGCTAACATGTGGGCAGAAAAAATGGCTGGTGTTACCCGCGGACAACGTGCTTCGATACCACCTGTTGAGCCTCTAGTCGGGGTCATGTCCACACTGGGGGCGCCCGACGAAGCCCTTCCTGCTTGTTAACTTGATGGCCATCGACTTTTTAATGAGAGCACATTAATTTTCCAAAGACATCTTCTTGACCATATCTTACTTGAATGTGAATAAAGGAGACTGAGTAGATGTAAGGCTTGCATTGAAGGCTGTCTATACAGAGTAAGAGAGCCAATGAGTCGATACACTTATCCCTAGAAACCTGGAACCAACTCATTTCCATGCGTAATTCTCCAATGCATTCACGTTCGGGTGTTCATGGCAATCGCAACGCAGTCACGTCTCATATGATGACGATGAAGAGCATGGCAATCACTTGCAATGCAGGAAAACCAATCAACATAGCTCCACTGCTGGTAGGGGCTTAGATGGCTTCAGTTGAGAATAAAACAATCTATCACGTATGTAATTCCCATGAAAAATTTGCACAGGCCCTGCACAACAGATGATGATGAAGGCACCGGCAGTTCCGAAAACGGGAGCCGAATTGTTGAAGGTGGAATAATAACTTCGTGCAACTGAAATGCAACATGCTTGGCTTTGGAGCGTGGCCAATCGATTCGCGAAACGCAATGCACATGACCGGAGTGCACCAGTTTTAATGCATTTGTGTCTATCCGAATGCATTAGGCCGGGCGAGTTCAGCCCTAAGTTCAGCACAATTTGCGGCGGAGCAAATAAAATGCTATCTGCACGATCTGCCCAATCGATCGATCGGTGCGTTGCTGTGGCAACACGTAGAGACCCAATTTTTAGCATTTCGCCAGCTACTTGTTACGGGTCAGACGGGGAGCGAGCCTCATCATAAATTTCGCCCAGACTGTTCGGTCTCATAATCCCATGTTTGTTTGCATTAGCCACCGCAGACAGGCTGCAATTATGTCGTTTGAGCTTGATGGCAACCGGGACTGGACTGGGCCTTTGGCTCGTACTTGTGAGAGGAGCCCAGCGCTGACTGATTCGGATTTCGCATTTTGTATTTCGGATTTTCGGTTTTGGAGGGAAAATCAAACCCTCCAAGCCCCTGCTCCCCACTACGGAACGAATTCAGAAGCTGTACCCTTTCAGAGAGTCTCACTACTGTACTGTCTTGAGGGTACTACAACTGGCGAGGTGCAGCGTAGAGAGTCGGTGAGGGTATTCAAAGTATCACATCGTTGTCTACTTATTACCTTCTTGATTGCTGCAGACTTTGTGGCGCATATGAATTATGGGTTCAGTTCGGCTTTAAAATCGGCAGTCGAGTCACATTCCATTGGTCTGCACTTTGGCTTTCTGACTCGACTGGGTTCTGCGCTGATTTGACGTTCCCATTGTCGGTTAGTGGACCATGGGAAATAGTATCCTCAGCGCAGTGTCGGTGTTATTGCGACGCGTGAAAACGCGTGCGAATAGCTTCAGTTTCAGTACAGTCAACGAACCGCACGCTCCGTTGCGTCAACTCGCTTTTTTTGTTTTCCACTCCGTTTTTTCACATTTTTCAAAATTAACACTTCGCCACACTCCAGCTTGCACTCACACTTTCCCGAAATCATAAATGCGCATAAATTATGCCAAAAACACAAGCCAACCCCACTGCCGTGCGTTCGTGGTTTTTCTCGCCGCTTCAATTTTAATGAGTGAGAAATCATGTTAAACATTTAATGCACATGTCGGACCCACATTTCTCGTTTAAGCCACCGAGTACTAACCTAAAATGGAAGTACTCTTTAATGGTTGTAATGAATACTTTTTGCAGTATTTTCAAAAGGCTAGCAGGCATGTTTTTTACGTAAATCAGAAATACTAAGTAATGTAGAAAATTGTGCTTAGGCAAAATTTTAATTTGAATACGGAGAAGTTGTAATTTGGGAAGGGGCAGGGTAGGGAAGGCAACTTAAATTATAATACCGAATATATAAACAAAAAATAAATATAAACCAATTTATATTAATTGTAATAAGTTTATAATTATTTTGAATGCTATTCAATAAATCAAGGCATTATACATTATTGCAATAATAAAATCAGATAATCACAGACAAGATAGCAGCTCCATCCAAATTCGTTGGCACGTCTCCATGGACACATTGAGTGGAGAGCGATTACAACACCAAGAAAAAGTAGCGGCGACAACTGTTCCAGGGCTTAACCACTGGATCCAGTCAAGGCCCGTCTAGGTTCGCAAGAGGGGAAACGCACGCGGAAATCGTCTACAAAAATCATTAAACTTAACTTTGTGGCATTTGGAGAAGGCTCTCGATGCTTTTGCCTGACTGATTTGGTAATTTTGCATTTGTATCGAATTTAAATAAAGTTCCCTTGGTCCCCAGAAAAAGTTTCGATTTTCACGAATGAGTCTGCAATTTATTTTCGTGTCTGTGTTTTTTTCTAGCATTGCAAATAATTTGTAATGAATTGACAAAAATCTACTGGGAACACGGCAGACATTACCCAGCTACACCTACAATATACATACATATAATACGCTTTTAATGAGAAATACAGGATTCGGCTTGGGTCCTGGGCGAGAAAGTCCTTGGGGCGTAGACAAAACACTGTCCGCGAGCTGTCAATTAAATTAAACGCTGCGATTCGGTCGAGTTCGAGTTCGAGACTTTGCTTAATTTCGATTACGCATCTTCTTTTCGTGCGTCGCCTAGGGTCCCCGGATTTGTCAGAGTCATGCCATGACATTACTTGATTACCGGTGGCACGCACTCTATCCCTCGAGCGGAGAGTGTGGCTTGGTATGAAATCGGTGGTTCGGACCAAGTTTAATTACTTATTTACATGCAGCGAGCATCTGTGCGGCATTTCATGAGTGGAGTTGAAGCAGAAGTGTTGGCTGCTTTTAGGCGGCCTTTAAAGTTCCAAACCGATTGATAGAAAGGGGAATACAATCTTTAATTTTAAGCCGCAGCGAAATCCCTTTCAGCTGACTTTTCATGACTCATAACTTTGGCACAATAAAAATCAAGTAAGGAGTCCCAAAAACAACGAAAGCAACTTCTGTGCGCCAGAAGGAGCCTGATGCACGCGCCCGCTGGAATTCGAAGTTAGCTCCGAACACAAAAGTGAAAATTATCGCCAGATGGAGGAGGCGATTGCAGATGAAAGTACACTCAAGCAGTCTCGCTGCCTCTAGTGTTTGCATGGCTTATTCAACTTTGCCCAGTGCAAAATGGAACGAAAAGAATCGCTGAAACAAGTGTCTATGTGAGACTTGGGCGGGCGTAGGCTGGGCGCCCTCCTAGGCGTCTGCGACTCCCAAAAATGTGCACAGACTCCGCTTATCCGCTTCCGCCCGCTTATCCACGACGGGATCCAGCCGACGATGTCTGGCAAGGCGATTTAGCAAATTAAAAGGTTTTTAATGCATGGAGTGCTCTCTTACTTATTTCATAATTTGATGCCAACTGTGCCATGCAAATGCATTACGGCTCAGTCCACAGGACGAGCCTGGATACTGTGAATCCAGAAGCCAGAATACAGGATCCAGTATCCGCCTTTGCCCCAGTCGGCTGTCTTTTACTTTTATTATAAATTTGTATATTTTATTTTTACGGAAGGTTTTCCCCATTGACTTTCGGTAGGCCCTGTGTAATTTCCTCTTGACTATTGCAGACGCTGGAGAAAAATGTACACAGGATGCGAGAAATTCCTTTTTAATTGCAAAATAAATCGAAATGAAGAACCTATACATTTTTGTAAAACAAATCGTTCGAGAAAACGAGAAAAGTAAATTCAAGCTGCTCTCATAATTTAAAAATTAATTTCTCTAATAAATAAACACTTACGCAGGAAGTTTACATCCGATTAAACGTCCCATCCCCTTTACCCACACCTGACGGCGCCAATCTAAATGAAGTAATCTATTCAAACCCTCTTAAAAAACCACCGCAAATTACACACTTGACTGCGACAGCTACACACGTTCGGCACATCGACACATTGCGAAAACAGGAGACTGGGTGGTGGGAGGTGGAAAATGGGAGATGGAAAGCGAAACCTTATTTTGCAGGCGCGCACACAAGAACAACTGTCACGTGTCCCGTTGAGTGCTTTGTTCTGGAAAATTTCGCCAGTCGGAAAATTCGCAAACGAGTGGTGGGAGCGCTTACATCCTCACCCAGCTGCTCTCATCTCATTCCTCTGACAGGCAATTTCCCAAATTTTGGGTTATTGGGTTTTGTACTTTTGCGGGTTGCTGAGGTAATAGAGATCTGGGCTTATGAATGTTCAATTGCTTTGTGCAAAAAACCGAAGGCATTTAAATACGCACCGCGAACGCAATAAATGACAGTTGAATTTTTGATAAATGTCAGCGCGTGTGCTTTGTGCGAAGAACAGCGCAAAAAGAAGGGCATTTAAGGGGTAGTGTGTTGGACTGGAGCACAGCTTTTATGGCTCTGGAGAAAAGTTGGCCCGACATTGCCCTGGGCTATTTTTCGTGACTTAAGGGCGCCACTTTCAACAAATTAAGCCAATTTAACGACTATGGTGGCAGGGGCAGGTTATTTCGAAGCGTTTACTATGGGAAAAAATAACAATGAGAATACGTTTATCAATACAGATGCATGAATAAATAAATAGAATGCACAAACTATTTTATACTTCACAAATAATTTCTCGACATAATTTCCTGTTAGTTTTTTCAATCCTTTTCAACAAGATCTAACGAACTAAATGGAAACGACAAACTTGGGCGGCCACAAGAAACGCATACTGGAAAGGGCCAGTGTCCAGTGGCCGGGATAAGAAACTTCAAGAACAACTAAAAATTCCTGAGCAAGCAAATAATAATAATTTTGTGTACAATCCTTGGACTCGGTCGCCCTCACCTCTTGACGGGGAGAGAGAGGTCAGACTGCGCCTTTGTTTATGACGCAGTAATATTGAAATCAGGATAATTGTGCAAAAGGATGTGAAGAAAAAACCGCAAATACTTTGGGTCCGGCGCTAGAGCCAAGCACAAGCCCCAAGTAGTCATTCATTTCGTAACGAAGATATCTCGAGAGCAGTTTCAGTGCGACAAAAACTGAAAACTTGGCAGAGGACGACGGAGGCCGGGGCTGAAGTGGAGTGAAAACTCTACCATGCAGAAAGTGGTCAACATTTTTGCCACTGCCATGGGCAAGAATAAAAGACGTCGCCCAACAAATGCAATCCGAGTGCAGCAAAAAGGTAGCAATCATGGTGCCGAGTAGTCGTCAAATAATAATAACCTCCATCCTAGTTTCTGTTGTATGCTGCTTAGCAGTGGCAGTGGCAGTGGCAGTGGCAGGGGCAGCGGCAGCGCTCTGGCGCTCTTGGTAATAAACCATAAGACATTCCCCCGCGGCATATTCTCGTAAATGTGGCAGTGAAAGGCCAAATTAAAATGAGCAGTCAGCTCGGAAATATCCAGTTAAATTGAGCTATGTCGCCTCCCCGACCGTAAGAATATATGGATTTCGGCTTGGAAAAGGTTGAACGTTAAAAGCAGATCCCCAGATTAATGCATTTTGAAATCATTTTTATTTGTAATTTAACAACTCAATCAATAAAAAAATATTTTATTGAATCAAAGGAGTTTGATACTTCGTTGTTGTGTGCATGTTGCAGGCACGCAAGCAGGACCACCTTGGGTCAAAAGGACCTTCGCCCGCCTAAGCAACCCTAAAATTCAAAATTCAAACCCAAAAAATAACCTCAAATTAGCATTCATAAAACTCCTGTTTATCAGAGCCGCTGTCGCCATCTCATCGTGCCCGTCAAGCGCATCTCAAAGGACGTTCTTTCATAATTAATTCTCACACAGAAAAATGTTCAAAGATATTTTTGCACTTTTGCACAACCACCCTTCCCACCAGCCAAGCCGGCTGCCACCTGCTGCCTCCTACCACTAGCCGCAGCTCCGAGCCTTTCAAAACACAGGACTTGTGTGGCTACGTCAAAAGCAGCGACAGCGCAAAACAAAGCAAAATGCTAAATGCGGTAAAAAATCAAAAATGTAAAAATCAAGAGGCAAAATAAAACATGTTTACCTCTACAATTTGACTGCTACTTTTTCCATGCGGGCGGATGGATATGCAAATTTTTTTTTCTGCCGCTGCGAGTATTTCGCGACCTATGCCTCATTTTGCGGTGCTTTAGTTACTCCGCTGCACTGTCTCGGAGTCGGCTGCTATGATTTATATACTCACGGCGTGCGCGTATTTATCAAACTCTAATTAATCGGTGATAAACCGATCAAGACGCTAAATGCTGCACTACACGAAGCCGCCGAGGCACCGAGCAGACGAAGACTCTGGCGAACGCTCCCAACGGATCTGCACTTTGCGCCTGCAAACGGGTTTGTGTGGTGTGGAACACCTCTAGCCAAAACTCAACTCCGATTGCCTTTTATGTTTCTGGTTTCTGTTTCGCAGAGCACCGATTACCATGTGATTTCCACCGCCCCCTGCCACTCTACCGACATCAATAGCCACATCTCCATCTTCAGGTCCCTTGCCCGCGCGCAGGAGTTGAGGAGTACGAGTACGAGTACGAGTATTTGCTGAAGCAATTTGCTTTCCTGAATCTCAGGGCTGACCAAGGCGACTGCGATGCAATCAATATATGCTCGTGTCCAGCAAATAATAGACTTCAAACTGGCATTTTAAGCGTTTTTTTCTTCGGAGCCAACGTCTCTGTGCAGAGTGAGTGCGAAAGAGCCTACAAGGAGTCGAGCCAGCGTTTTGGGGATTCGATAATTTCCTTCCTCTCTCGGTGGGCAGAAGACTTTTCTCCCAAATGCTCACATAGTTAGAGTTAAAAATAGTTGGCTTTGCGCCGAGCGAACAGGGGCCTCTATCGCGGCCAGTTAGCTCTTTCTGCACTCGCCCAGAAAAACTTTCAGCTCCAGGCTCGGAGCATCCTGTATGTCATAGCAATGAACTCTAATCCACTTTAGCAAATCAATTTATTAGCCACGTATGACTTATGTGTTTTTAAATGTGCGCTTGCATGTGTTGTCTGGCTTGAAGTTGCACTTAGAGGTGGTGGCTTTCCTACGAACTGAGGAGGCGCAAGAAATTTATGTTAACATGGTCTGCGTAGCGCCCTCTGGTATGTAATTTGGCGTTGTTTAGGTATCACGATTACGATTCCACTCCAACTGCCTCTGCGCTGGTTGTGGTTCGCTGTTTGGGTCGGTGCAAATAGGCCGTAAAATACGAGCCCTCGTATATGTGTGTCTAGCCTGGGTGTAAGCCATGATTATCTCCGCAATAAATGATATGTGCGAGGAAATTGAGTTCCGGAGCAGACCATTTAGAGTCCATAGCGAGCGTGTGAATTAACCGGTGGGAGTGGTCAGTGCTCGACCCTGGAATTGTATTTATTTATATTTAGGCACTACAATTGCGAGCAGCTAGGAGGCCTGGGTCATCGCCCAATGGCAAAGTCAACAAATGGGACAAAGTTCCAAATATCAATTACCCTGAGCAGGGCGGCATTCGTTGCCAAAAAAAAAGTGGGGAAAATGGGGAAGTGTTTAGTTTTTGTGGTGCAACTTTTTGGGCAACTCCACAATCTGTGGACCAGCACATAAACGTTGAGTATAAATTGAAAAAGCCATTTTGCTGCCAATTTAGCAAACACTTAAACCAATTTTGCACTTCAATCCACCGACGCACACAAAAAGTGTCCCCAGTCCTATACTCTGCCCCTCGCTTGCTCTCTGGCTGAAGCCACACATTTGCACATCCCGGATCCTTGCCTGCATCGACGTCGACTTTGACGCGGCACCAAGGACGACCGGAAAGTCAGTGGCGCTGTCTGCAGGATGGAGTGTGTAGGAAGCATCCAAAACGTTGCCAACAAAGTGTGAAAATGTCAAGTCGTAAAGCGTGCACCGTCCAGGGGCTCGGAGGGGGGTCGGTACGGCTTGCAGTCTGTAAAGTGGAGTACTTTCGTGGACGTGGGTAGTCGCGACTCCCTTATCTGTGAAGGCAGTTTTAATTTAATAGTCTGCTTTGGGACTGGCAGGAGTATCATCGCATCGACTGGGGATCCTCCCAGTCGCAGACAACTAAGCTGGTTATTGAGCGAAGCAGAGCAAGTGAGAGCAAGTTGGAATTTTGGGTTTCCCATAAACTAGTGACCTCTGAGTGTGCGATCAAAGCTGTCAATGATTCAAGAACTAAACAAAAAATGTCCTGTATTTGCGAATTCCATACGCCAGGCGCGGACAGCTCCAAAAACGTTGCGCCAACCAACGACGAGTCTTCAACAGCTGTCTCTCCAAAAGAGTAAGTATTCAATTGATTACCATGGCGACACTACCGCCCGTTCTTTTTCCAGTGCTGAGCCAAAAGATGTAGCAGAGCCGAGTGTCGAAAATTCTGCAGTGTCGGCCTCCGAATTAGCCGACTGTCGTGCTGAAAACTGGCTTCTGAGGAAAAAGCTACGCGAGTACGAGGTCACCATTGAGAACTTGGAACAGCTGGTGTCCACCTTAGTTGAGAAGCAGCACCACATTTTGAGCGATATGTTTAACCTGCGAACGGAGAACCACGAACTTCAGTCGGAGTGTCATCTCCAGCGTGAGTATCACTCGATGGAGAGGAACGCCTTGCTGAAGCAGCTGAACGATGCCCAGATATTGTACCAGAACCGAGCTGCGGCCTTGGTAAGTTTGTCAACGTCATCAGGGCATTGTAAATGTAGTAGAAGTCCCTCACACAGGAAAATCGATCGAATAATAGAGGGTCGCCTATTAACTCTGGCTCGTCGTTCGTAGCCAGCTCTGACAACGAGGATCAGGCTGAATACGGCAGCGACAGCAATGACGAGCGGGATTCGAAT
>VNJU01010433.1:0-12723 GCA_008042675.1 Drosophila seguyi | reverse complement strand
TAGTTACAAAGCGCACTACTAGCAGGAAAGCTCGCCGCACACCGACACACATATACCGGCGCATTACTAGAAATTCACCATGAAAAGTGGTCACGTGACAGCCTGGACTACGGGAGCGAGCGAGACGGAACGCGATCGTGCTCCAAAGCTCACGTGAAGAAGATGAGTCGATACGAAGGAATGAACGAGAGGCGAAGAGGATGATAGCAAATGGAACGAGGCCAAGCGACGACAATTTTTGCAAACCTCGGGAAGTTCTGGATGAGAGTTTATGACAAGCAGACGTGGATTACAAGTTTTAACGTGGGCGGCTGCCACAGGCGGCTTGGAATACTGGAAGCTGGAAAGACGGGAAAAGTCGAGTGACACCTGCACGGCAGCAGCACGGGAATAAGAAAGCCCCATCGACGAGGGAGACATCGAATGCGAGGTGGTTGAGTCACCACTGCGCAGCAGCATTGGATATCCGGCCACTAGGAAGCGAAGAGAAGGAGTACCCAGCCGGCGAGCTGAAGGAAAGGAGGAGCATCGAGGAAGGGAACGGCTGTGTCCGGCCCAGAACCAGCGGCGGAGCACAGGCCGTTTTCCACGATCAGAGCGCGGAGCCCTTGTGTGTGTGTGCGAGAGCGAGACGGGTGAGTGGAAAAGTGAGAGTGGCCAGCGAGTCCGGCCAAACGGCTGCGCGTGTGGAAATCTCGGCGAGCCTCGATGCGGTATCACCTAGAAGTAGGCCAGACCGACTCTAATATTTTTGACCGAAACTTACCCCAAATTGTTAGCGGTGTTAAAAATAAAGAACTTTCGGAAATAATTGTGAGAAATAAAAACTTAAGAATATACACTGAGAGAAAATTATGAAAACTTATTTGGGATAAAATAAGGAGAATAAAATATAACAAACCGGTCACATGAGTTAGAGCCCCGAGCGCCGTCCGAAATAATTATTCCTATTTTTCCGGCCACTAATGGCGGATGCCATGAGCTGGCCAAATACGCGTAGCCGCTAACCCTTTCGCTTAAATGCTGATCCAAATACCAAACATTTTCTTTTTTTCAACACAATAAGTAACCTGGTGGCTGACAAATTCCATCTCACGTCAGTCCACCGCGTCATTAAAGTCACCTTGTCCCCAATCCTTATAAATTTTCTGTAAAAGGATTCTGGCGGGACTGAGTTTATATCCTGGCCAAAGAACTACTGCACAGTTTCAAAACACTCTAACTCTGTCGCACCGAAATCGAATTTTCTATCTTTTCGTATAAAGGCTTTGCTTTTGTCGAACAATCCTTTACAAATCGTCTGAATTAGGAGAAATTAATCAAAGAAAGCTCTGAACTTCACGAGTTTTTGTGGGTACCGGAAAATCACTTACTGCCTACATGCCTTTTGGGTCTGGCTTATACCATCTCCTGATATTACGTATCCTAAATACTTTATTTCACTTTGAAGAAATTCGCATTTGTCTATTCTTAATTCAAATTTGTTAATATTTTTATTTTTATATATCTTTTGTTGCTATCAAAATATCCTTATGTAAATGAGGACCTTGTCCTCTTTTACCAAATCTAAAAAAATTCTAAATCTCTGAAAAACTGCAGGGGCGTTTCGTAATCCTAACGGCATTCTGAGCCATTCCCATTGGCGTAGTGAACGCGGTGTATTTGGTCGAGTCCTCGTGCATTTGTACGTGAAAGACCCCGTTTCTAAGATCTAGTTTGGTAAAAAGGACATTTTCAGAATGTTTATCAATAAGGTCGTAGGGTAGTTGTCTTTAAGCATTTTTTTGTTAAGAGTTCGATAGTCAACGTACATCCTTAGTTCTCCTAACTTTTTCTTAACTAGAACAATTGGTGATGCATATTCAGACTCGCTCGCACGTATAATACTGTCTTTTAAATAATCATCTAATAAACTCTGAAATTGACTTTTCTCCGCGTATGATAGTCGCCTTGGAGGGTAGTTGAATGGTTTCGTTTTGTCAAAATTAAGTTTCATTTCCCATTTTACTGATGGGGTTTCTGGACGTTTCGCTTTAAGCTCGGTACTGTGACGAGATAAATTGGCTTTCAAAAAGTTCCGAGCGGAATTGTTATATATTTTGCTCGGAAACCAGTGTGACCAAATAGTTTAAAGAAAAGGCGGAAAACGCATAAAAGGGGTCAAACTGACACTTATGCACAGCTGTTTTATGTANGCCTTCCAGGCACTAGTAACAAATATAGAATTAAAATGCCCCTTGTGAGCTTAATCCCATATTACGGGCTTTGCCTCAACTGATTTGATTAAAGCTACATTTTCCTCACGAGAAGAAAACCGTTCAATTCTAGACATTTTTGTTCCTTCTTCTTCTTCTTCTCCGTATCTAGCTTTCAAAATAATTAAATTCATTTATTTCGCTTCGAAATCACAGCTGATTTGTTTTCTGATCTGGCAACGTTTTTACCCGTTTCGCTCGCAATATTTATCTCATCACAGTACCCCGAAAGCTAGCTTTCAGAAAATTTCTCTTCTTCTTCTTTTTGCTCCGTTTTTTTTATATGGAGTTTGACAGCTTTAAAAAAATTTTTCTCGTCACAGTACCGAGCTTTAACATAAAACTTAAAAAAAATGTCTATAAATCTGTTTCTTAAATTCAAATCACATTTCTCATAAATGTTTAACTGACTGCATTCTTTTGGATCGATTGATAGTATTTCTAATTTAAAGTTGTCGTCATTAGGACTGCTCGTTTTGATTACACTTTCGTAATTTCGCTCGTAATAGTGTGACTTAAGGTTTCTTCGGCTAGGAGCTTGTTTTGATTTCCCATATTCCGTATCTATAAATTAACTATTATTTTTTTTTATGTAACTATTATTTTTTTGGTCTGTCACCTTCATTTAAGCTATTTCTCACTAATTTTATGTCATTTAAGCCCACCCTTCTAATATTACCATCATTTGAACAATCATTTTCAGAATATCCAGCATTTGTAACATAATTTTCAGAATTTATGATAGTTTAAATCTATAATTTTTAAAATATTTTTTATTTGAACTATCATTTTTCCCCACAATCCTAAATTTACAAACTTTCATAAAATCTCGTCCTAAAACGGTCCCATACGCCATCTATCTGTTCGCCACAATTAACAACTCAAAATAAAAATTGTTTTTATTAATATTGACAAGACATGATATTTTTCCAATTATATCTAAACGGCTACCGTTTAAGCCAACGTAATTTTTAGGAATATTTTCATTTTTAATAATATGTTTTTGTTTCAATATGTTCTCGACGTATGACATTTTCATGAGACTAATTGGGCTCCAAGAATCGATTAGGCATTCTAAAAATAAGCATTGATTAGTTTCTGAACTAAAATAAATCTTATACGGTCTTACATATTCGATATCGTCTTCGAACTTTCTTTCAGTGTAGTTGTACACCAGATGATCCTTACTGCCACATGCGTAGCAGGCTCCGTACTCTCGCTTGGGTTTGCGGCAGTCGGCGGCGAAATGCCCAACAGCGTTGTAAAGCACCATTTTGGAGATACCGAACCAAGTCCATTCTCGAACGAAACTTTGGCACGTCCATACGAAGAAGGTAGCGGTTTACGCAGCGAGACTTTGGCAAATGCCTGCAACAGCTGCAGACGAGTTAAAACAGTGCATGTGTGCTGTTGTCGGAGAAGGGAGTCGGGATTCCCTTCGATGATGTTGTCAATTAGCTCCTCATCGCCCATCAGAATCTGTGTAGCCAGCAACGTTTTATCTTTGAAGTATGTGAAAAAATCTTGTGACTGTTTCCATATGCACTCTTGAAACTTGCGTCGAGATATTATTTTGATCTCCTATTGTGGAAAGCTTCTCCAAGTTGAAATAGAAGTTCCTGAACCAGCAAAATCAGTAAACGTTCGGCAGAATGCAACCAAATTTGGGCAACTTGGACATCACCAACATGCGAATTACATCGTCGCTTAAATTGATCATCTTTGAAACAGCGTTGAGCTGTGCGATCCATGTGCTTAGCATGTTGTTTTCCAATTGGAGCAGCTTTAGTTGACGCTGCATGGCGTCGAACTTCGAGAACATTTTCTTCACTAGCCAATTCCCAATCGTGGTGGTTGTTCAATGTTGAAGGCCTGGCGTCGTCATGAACATTGATGTTTGTAGCGTTGGTGCTGTGTGCGCTTCTCAGCGGTTCAACCCCAGCGTCATGTTCCTTGCGGTTTCCATGTAGTCGTCTGGAGCTGGCTCTCCGACGTTGTCGTGCTCCAAATCGTTATTAAAATTTTCACCTTCTAGTTCACCAATCGCCGGGCAAACTCCTCGGGCTTCAGGGGGTACCCCGAGCCGCAAGCGTGGCCTTATTACCGCTTTTCTGCATATTTCCAACCAATTGCGCAGTTCTGCTGCCGCATAATCGTCCGCACCGATCGTTTTCATATGTTAATATTTTAAGTCACTGTTTTTTACTTCGTTGCTTCGCTTTGTAGGTTGAGTTCTGGTGAAAAAAAATTTACAGTAATTCCACTTCTGAAGTTGTAGGAGGCGATAAAAAGCGGCCGTTCTCTTTTCTTGTCACAAACGAAGTGTTCTTTATTCTCTCGTTCTGTTCCATCTCTACCTATTACATGTATGGATTAGTGTATAGGTTAGTGATCGTGGGAACACCTATGTGTGTCCCGTAAGCACGAAATATATTAGAGTAAGTGAGATGTTCCTATTGTTGGGTCAAAACCCAATTAGAAGAATTTTGGTTTATATTTGAATTCTGCGCCTTTTGAATGTTGTTAACATAACATATGTAATAATGATGCTGCCAACTCGTTCCACCAAATGAGTGGCAGATAGAGACAGAGAAATCAGAGAGATAGACCACACTAAGATAATTTTTGAAGTTTGTACGCCACGAGAACTAGAATTGAGGAGATATAACCATTAAACATCATTTAAATTTATACTACTAAACTATCACCTTCCGACTTATTATTCATACTCAAGAAAAAGCTCTTGTTTCAACATTTTGGCGACCGTGACAGGACCCGTGATAGTTTTCTTGTTAACTTTTGGTGACGGTTGTGGTGATGTTCGCCCCATTTTTTTAACTTGCTCTTAGTGTCGCACGCGCAGTTACGACTTTTACCCTGCCAAACTTTCGCACTCGCGCATCGCGTTCGCCTGCCGGTCTACCCAGCGTTCGCAAAGATTGTCGGTCGATCATTTGCGCACAACTTGTCGCAGCGCAACTGCCGGGTCTCCCACTGCATCAGCCGCCACTGCTCGAGGGCGCTGTCGATTATAAACAGTGGAACGTCGTTGGAGTGGAGTCTCTACCATAGTTGGAGTCGACATTCGGTCCTCCTTCTATACATCTATAGCCCCTGGGAGCTCCCCCATACATAACCTCATTCTACCGCAACACATCGGTAGCACTCTAGGCTTTTTGGAATCGTATTTTAAACTTGCTTAATCCACTCAGGAAGCCATACAGCCGATGGAGACAGCTGGCCAGCGCAATACTCGCTTCTACATAGAGGAACTATATATCCACGCCAAGTTCTGCGTTCAAGAACAACTTGTTCCAGAAGCAAACAGCACCGGCATTAATGAATCCACGGTTAATTTTGGGCACACGTCTGCAGTTAAGCTCCCGCGCTTATCTTTGCCGGTATCTGAAGGAAAATACTGCGAGTACCAAAACTTTATCACGTCGTTTAACCAAGTCGTTGGCCACCAGCCATCAATGACTAAGATCGAGAAGTTCAACCAGTTGTTAAACTGTCTACGAAGACCCGCCCTTGAAACGGTTCGAGCTTTCCAGATGACCGCAGAAAACTACACAAAGGCTCTGGATCGCTTAAGGCAGCGGTATGACAACCCAACCCTCGTATTCTTGGATAACATAACGTCGCTCTTTGCATTGCCAACTGCCGCCAAGTCAAATGGTCAGCAGCTGCGCAGCCTAATCGATATGCATCCGCATTATACAACTCGTTAAGTTCGTTAGGCACTGAGTCACAGATCTGCGGGGCCATGCTCATCTCCATAATCATGGACAAAGTGGACCAGGAGACTAAGAGGAAGTGGAATGAGTCGCTGTATTACACTATCTTGCCTTCGTGGGACAAATGCGTTAAAGTCGTCGAACGTCATTGTCAATATTTGGAGTCTGATAAAAGGCCTACTGCTGAAGCCCCTATGAGTCAGGTAGCGCTCGCAGAGAAACCAGGCAAGTCTGTCCTTCAATTGTACAACACAAACTTGTAATATCTGTTTAAAGACAGACCCCAAGCCCTTAAGATGCCCAAATCTAATCAATCTCGCCCTAGGAAATCGTCTCGATGCAGTAAAGCGCCACAAGCTATGCATTAATTGCCTTGGCAAGGGTCATCTTGTAGCCAACTGCCCGTCGACGCAGAGATGCCACTCATGTGCATCAGCGCATCACTCACTGCTTCATCGGCCACCACCAGGATCGGCCGCAATCAGACGCAGTGACACACACTCACACGGAATCTCGTTCCGATTGTGTCATCCTGGCCACTGCACTGGTTCTGGTCAAAGATGTATCTGGAAGCTACAAAATAAGAAGAGCGCTTCTGGATTCATGTTCTCAGGTGAATTTCATATCCGAGGAGTTCGCCTAAAGGCTACGACTGCCACGGAGCAAGCGCAACCTCGAGATTCGCAGCATTGGTGAGACACAAACACGAATCAAGCACCATGCAACCACCAATATCAAGTCGAGACACAATGAATTGGAGCTGCTCCTTGATTTTTGCGTGGCATCGCACATTGCCTATCACCCAGAATCGGAAATTGAAATTTCCTCGTGGAATCTTCCTCAGCACTCATCTCTTGCCGATGAAAACCTCAACAAGTCTCGCCGCATCGATTTGCTTTTAGGCACGGAAACCTTCTTCGATATCTTAGCAGTCGGCCAAGTTAAATTAGGCCAGGATATGCCTGTGCTCCAGAAAACACTACGGTGATTGATAGTGTCTGGTCGATGTAGAGCACCTCCTAAAATATTACATCAGTACTCATCTATCGCACTAGAAGAAATCGACGAAAAAATGGAACGGCTATGGCGCAACGATCATGGGAGATTCCCGAGAACACACTTACACCGGAGCAGCGAAACTGTGAGGAATTCTACATAAAGGCGGTACGATGCAACTCGGGTGGTCGTTTGGAAGTACGACTACCATTTAAAGATGAACCAACCGGAATTTCAAGACCTGGGACATATGAGTCTCGTGAGTCATCCACAGCTAAACACTTCGCATT
This sequence comes from Drosophila seguyi, assembly GCA_008042675.1. Taxonomy (NCBI): domain Eukaryota; kingdom Metazoa; phylum Arthropoda; class Insecta; order Diptera; family Drosophilidae; genus Drosophila; species Drosophila seguyi. The sequence goes on along the minus strand of VNJU01010433.1, from coordinate 5,445 downwards.
ATTATATTCCGCACCACTGCGTGCTCAAGCCAAATAGCACATTAACCAAGCTTAGAGTGGTTTTCGACGCATCTTGCAAGACTACGTCCCAGAAATCACTCAACGACATTCTGATGGTCGGACCGACCATTCAGCCAGATCTTTATACACTACTCTTTCGTTTTCTTATACATCGTTACGCAATCACCGCTGATGTGGTCAAGATGTTCCGCCAAGTGAACATGTCAGCCGAGGATCGCAGATTCCAATACATTTTTTGTAGAGCTTGGCCTTCTCAACCATTGAGCACCTTTGAATTGAATACCATAACTTATTGCACAGTGTATCCAGCCATTCGCAGCATGTCATATCTAGCCGACAAATTCATGGACACATTGAAAATTGGGTCTAAAGCCATCAAATCGTCATTCTATGCTGATGACTTCCTGGGTGGAGTGGATACGGTAGAGGAGCTACATCAATTCAAAGGGGAAGTTACAGCGATTCTACAGAGTGGCCAATTGGAACTCTCAAAATGGCATTCAAATCACTACAAGCTCAGGACATTCCAATCGCCTTCGCCAACGCCAGCAGAATTGCAGCAGGCGCTACATTGCATCGTCTGAAATATTCAATCCAATCACTTCGCTCAAGAGATGTCGTCGGTCCTGAAGGGCCATCCGATTCGCACTAATCTTAAAAATCTGGGTCTCTTCCTTCAGATCACAGATGGCTTGCAACTGCTAAAGGTCGGAGGGCGCCTGGAGCTAGCAGATAACCCAGAAACACAGAGGCATCCGGTCCTGCTCCCAGCCAAGAATCCCTTTGTATCCCAGTTTGTTCGTCATCTTCATCTCCAGAACTATCACGCCGGGCCACGGACGCTCGTCGCTTTAATTCGACAACAGTTCTGGGTAGTGAACGCAAGGAACTTAGCGCGACAAGTAGTTCGCTCATGCATACATTGTTGTTGCTATAGACCAACTCTAATGGGGCAACTGCCCAAGGAGCGTATAACACCGTCTCGGCCATTTTCAAGATGCGGAATAGACTTTTGCGGACCAATCAACGTCTATTTGCGAATTCGGGGTAAGCCGCCTACCAAGGCCTACCTAGCCGTCTTCGTTTGCTTTGCCACAAAGGCTATGCATGTCGAAGTGGTATCGGATCTCACGACGGATAGCTTCATTGCATCACTCAATCGTTTCATTGCCCGACGCGGACTTCCCTCGGACATATTTTGTGACAACGCAACAAATTTCGCAGGAGCTAAAAACAAGCTAGAATCTTTGAGGCGGTTTATTTTTAAGGGTGAAACTACAAAATCTATCCATAATATCTGTCGCTCAAAGTTCATTAACATTCACTTTATTCCGCCCAGGGCTCCACACTTCGGGGGCATATGGGAAGCTGCAGTCAAAAGCGAAAAGGAACTTCTCAATCGCACTCTTCGAGACACTAGACTAACCTTTGACGAGGCAGTGGCTAAACTGCAGCTGCTGACGTCGAGGCGATCCTGAACCTCTCGCTATCATCAGACCCAAACGACCAGGGCGCTCTTACGCCTGGCAACTTCTTAGTGGGTGACGCACTCCGAGCACTGCCTGAACTCCCACCAATAGACGACAATCTGTTGTATTTCTAACGCGAATCATAATGCCATGTTGCAATTCCTGGTTGGGGATAAGAACATGTGTGTCAAAAAACATTAGTTGAATCTTTCGAATCACTTCTGATCTTGCTGGCAAAACTATTTTATTATCTAGTGAATGAATTATAGAAATGTTTATATTCCTGAAAGTTTTGGACTCAAAGTGAACCAATCTTCTTGTTCGTGGAATTCTAAAATATTCTTAATGAAATCCAAACCAATTATACCATCCCCTGGTATAGGAAAACTGCCAGGTAAGATCTGGAATTCATATGGTATTGCTGCATTTGCAACACTTATTTCCAAATCTATAGTACCTAGAGACTGAATTGTCCCTTGCCCTATGCCTAATATCCTACTTGTATTCAGCGAATTTAAATCATTTAAATAATTATTTGGGTGTAGTTTTGGTTTCGGTTACCCCTTGAGTAACCTCCACTTCTATTACCGCCGCACTATGGCTCAAAAGATAGAGATACTATACAAAAATCCAATTTTTCATGACAACGGATCGTAAAAATTGGTAATGCATTCGACAGGTAATAGTTAAACAAGGCTGAATAAATTAAATCATTCAAATCGGTTAAATATTTAAGAAGTTACACGTGTTCAAAGTTGAACCTTTTTGGGTTGCACAAAAAGCAGGTAGTTTTTTGGCAAACTGCAGACTTTGCGGTCGATTTTTAGGTAAAATATGTAACCGACCGGCTTGGTTATGGTCTCTATCGAAAGGGCAATAAAATCTCGGTAAAACGAAGGTAGAATAAAATTAGAATATCTTTTGTACGTTCAGGCATACCTGTTTTACCGAAGTACCAATTTTCACCTATTTTTTAACTTTGACGGAATGTAAAAAAATGAGTTTTCCACGGTTGCTGGGTTTGGCGTATGAGGTCTTGTTCCTGAATATGTCCTTTATCATATTCAAAAAAACATTTTGCGCCTACTTGCGCCTAAGAAATTTCAAAGCATAAGATACTTTCAACTCAGCGTAAAAAACGCGCGGTTTCGTGCAAATTCTGCTACAAACACAGTACGAAATAGTGTGACAGGCGTGCATTTTGTCTAAATTGGCGTTTTTTTTTATTTCCTGAAATTAAAGGATATTAAATGAATGTAAAATGAATAATTATACTGCAATAATATTAAGTGATGTAAAATTGAATGATTATTTAGAACAAAATTCCATAAATAGTTGTAAATTGGTCAAGAAGAAAAATTTGCAGCGTTCTAGTAAATTAGCTACCTGTTCCCAATTTTTTAATGTAATGTGTGATATTAAATATTGTTTTCAAAATTTGTCGGTGCAGGTATTACAAGATAAAAATGGTTGGCTCATATTATTGTTAGTACAGGTAATACAATTGCAAATATGAAATTGTACCTGAAATTGTAAATACCTGCATTTCTTTTAGGAGTTGTATATATAAATACCTGCATTTCTTTGAGGAGTTCAGTCTTAATTGTACTTTTATCACGAAAGCAACAATGGAGTTAAATTTAACTTAACGATCCAAAAGGAGTTGGATGTACCAATCTCACCTAAAGACATGCAGAAAATTAAAATTTTTGCTAATTTCTTTAAAAGAAAATGGTTGGAGGCATCAAGGAAAATACATCGATTTAAAGAGCAGAATTCTACATGACTCAGTGGCTTAACAACGTTTGCACAGATCACAAATTTGGAACCCGAACCCAGCACATCCCAAGGACTAGAAAGAGGACGTCCAACCAAATCATTGGAGGATCGTTGCGAATTGACAAGAAGGAGGAAATTGCAAGAGACCACGCAACATATCCAGGCGCGCCGCATGTCCCAGGCACTGTCAACCAAGTATGAAAAGGATCAGGACAAAACAAAAGCGCAACTAACAAGAGTCATAGAGACTGCAAGCCCGAAGGAACTTCAGAAGATTAAAGAGAGCATTTCTGGACCGAAACTACTTCCTACCAAATACACCCCTGAGGAGGCCTTCGTGTTATTTATGGAATTGGGACTCTCGAAGGAAAAGTATATTTTTTTACGAGAATCTCTAATTAGACATAGAGTCGAGGTTCTGCCGTGCTATCATGCCATTACCGAGGAAAAAAATGCTGGCCCGCCCGAAATAGAAATTACAGAAGATGGAGCGAACGTCAATCTGCAAAACCTAATGGACCACACAACAACACGGATTTTGAAGAGCCTGTCAGAAGACGAAGTGGAGCTGCTACCAGAAAGTCTATGGGGCTAAGTAAATGGGGCTGTGACGGATCATCGGGTCAGAGCGAGTAAAGGAGGAGTAAAGGAGCAAAGGATAGAGATGGACGACAAAACTATTTCGGACGGAAATATGTTTATGGCTTCCGTTGTCCCTCTTCGGCTCAGAAGTGACGGTTCTGAATACTGGAAAAATCCTCGGCCTTCTTCAGTGCATTACTGCCGCCCCATCTTTTTCAAGTGTGCAAAAGAAACCGGAACTTTGATTCAGGATACTGTGTCTAACATCGAGGGCAAAATTTCTGCAATAAACCCCACGGAATATAGGACTAGGAAGGGAAGGAGCATCAAGGTACAATATTAATTGGCCCTTACAATGGTTGATGGAAAAGTTCTCAATGTACTGACGGACACTAAGTCAACATGGAAGTGTGCCATCTGCCATAAAAACAAAAAGGATTTTAAAAGCGTGGAGGACTCGGACAAGTCTGAGCATACCTTGCAACACGGTATTTCTCCCTTGCATTGCCGGATAAGGACTTTGGAATTCATTTTAAAACTGGCTTACCAACTTAATCGAAAGGATGAACATTTTGATGACGGCATCACATCTAAGGAAAAGGAAGCGATCAGAAAGAAAAGGATACATGACCAATTAAAAGAGAAGCTAGGACTGAAGGTAGACTGCCCAAAACCAGGTTACGGGAATACCAATGATGGAAATACAACCAAAAGATTTTTTTACCATCACGAGGAAGCTGCTGAAATTACTGGAGTAAGCCACACCATAATAGAAAGATTGTGTGTGATCTTGAACGCAGTTAATTGCAAGGAAACTGACGCCCACGGCTTGCCCACGGAAAGGCTCTAATCGAGTACCAAAGTTTGCCAATTGGTGAATTATCCAAGGAAGCCCAAGAAGCCAAGAACAAGGAATACAAGAAATTCAGGTACTCCAACACCGTGAAAATGTCAAGGAAGAGACAAAATGCGGATCTATTTCGTATGTTGGCGGCATCTCCTGATCATTTTCTGGCTTCGTTAAGAAAGTCTAGATATATAAGTGAATATGTTATTGATAGTTATGGTCCAGATTGTTCTGTTCTTTTAAATATTGTAGAATAAGTTTAATTATTTATTTAAAATATGTAAAATATATGAAAAGTCTTACAAAATTAAATTTTTTTTTTTTAATTTAAAATTTTTTTGTTGTTTGTTTTTAAAACAATAAATATGCATCATATTAGCATTTTAAGAGAAAAGAAACGAAAAGAATTGTTCGAAATTGAATAAAAGCTGAAAAAACTGCCTCAGAAAACATTAATTTTCGATTATAAAATCTACTATTTATCACACCATATTATATGACCACTTAATTAAGTATTAAAATTACCTTTCATATAAAAAAAAAATTATGAAAATATCTCAACTGGTTCAAGAGTTATGATTTTAGTAAAGCGAAAGATGTGAAATCGAACTATCGAACGAAGAAGGTCGCAAAGTACATCGTCTCCTGCTTTTTTTTCTGTTTTTTTGCTTTAAAAATATAACAAAAATTTCAATAAAAACTCTCACACACAACAAAAACGCCGAGTAAAGAACGGCCTAATAAAAC